>QRDG01000332.1:33260-210999 GCA_012064385.1 Puccinellia tenuiflora
ATGAAAACTCCCAGCGGACGCGTTGGGTACCCGATAGACTTTACTGGAATTCAGTGTCGATAAGTCCTAAAGCGGCACGTCTTGAATTATGCCAGATCCCAGATTCGAGTCCGGGGACTCGAGTTTGATGTAGGTCTCAAGGTTTATGCTCAGGCAATTAACTGGTTTCCCGATCAGTTCGGACGCACCAGCCTTGTTACCAATATCCCCATGAAAAGTAAAATAATTAAAGTAATTGAGTCATAGACTCGAGTAAATAATAAAGAGTAATTTCGAGTTCGAGATTTTACCTGACTCGATGAATCAAATAAAATCTCGGGGGCTACTGACATGGCTATGCCTAATTGATATGTTGTATTTGTATCCCTGTATTATATGTTGGGAATATGCCCTAGAGGAAATAATAAAATGGTTTATTAAGCATATTCAAGTTTATGATAATAGTTTATTATCCATGCTATAATTGTATTAAATGGAAACATAATACATGTGTGGAATATAAACACCCGGAGTCCGTAGTGAGCCTCTACAGGACTAGTTCGTTGATCGAGAGATAGTTAGAGTTTCCTAACTATGAACTTGTTATAGTCACTTGATAACGGAGTCATATCATTAGGAGTAATGGTGTGATGGACATGACCCAAATAAAGAGTTGCAATTAATCGTGTCACAAAAGTTTTGTTGTCAACACTTTTAATATGCCAAATATAGTTTCCTTAGACCATGAGATTATATCACTCCCGTTCACCGGAGGAATGCTTTGTGGACATCAAACGTCACTTCGTAACTGGGTGATTATAAAGGTGGCTTTCAGGTATCTCCGATGGTGGATTGTTGGGTGATATGAATCGAGAGTGGGATTTGTCCCTCCATGTGACGGAGAAGATATCTCCAGGCCTTCTCGGTAATATAGCATCAAAAGGCTGCAGACATGTGATTAGGTTGTAATCACCGGGATCCTATATTATGGACGAGTAAAGAGAACTTGCCGGTAACGAGATTAAACTAGACATGGGGATGTCAACGATTATATCTCGGGCAAGTAAAATATCGTGAGACAAAGGGAATCATATATGAGATTAATTGAATCTCCGGCATCGTGGTTCAATCGAGAAAGGTTTTCGTTGAGTGCATAGGAATTAATATGGGCATCCCGGTCCCGCTATTAATTATTGATATGATCATGTCTATGCATTCTCGAACCCGTAGGGTCACACACTTAACGTTCCGATGAAATTAGGTTTTGCGATGAATTAAATGATGAAACGAACGAATGGTGATTCGGAGTCTCGGATAGGATCCCGGACGTCACGAGAGGTTCCGGAGGAGTCCGGAGAATAAGATTCATATATGGAAAGTGGTTTCCGGAGGTTTCGGAAAAGTTCCGGAATATTTCATAGGGTATCGGAAAGGTTCCAGAATGTTCTAGAAGGGTCTAGAAGTGGGACCGCATATTTTGTATGGGGCCCACATGGTGCAAAGGGGTGCAGCCACCACTTAGGTGGGGCGCACCACCTATGCCCACATGGGCCAATTCGGCATAGGGAAAAGGAGGGGAGTCCCACTCCTAGTTGGACTAGGAGTTGGGCCCTCCACCCCTTTAGGAAAGGGGGCCCAAGGAGGAGTCCTAGATGGATTCCAACTTGGGGGGCAAGCAAAAGGGGGCCGGCCGGCCCCCTGCCCTAGCCCTGGCCGACCTCCTATATAAGGAGGGGAGGGGGGGGGCGCACCACAACCTTGGAGGCTGCCCCTAGCCGCACCCCCCTCTCCCACCTAAACCCTAGCCGCACCCCTTCTTCCCCGGAGGGCTGCCGCCGCCTCTCCTCCACACCTAGCCGTACCCCCTAGCCCTAGGGGCTACGCCACCTTGCTCCTCTCCCTCTCCTCTTGTTTGGCTTGGCGAAGCCCTGCTCGCGGAGATCGTCATCATCACCGGCACTACCGTCGTGCTGCTGAGATCATCAAGGCCACGTCCTCTCGCTTGCGGGATCAAGGAGTCGACGTCTTCATCGAGCCGTACGTGTGGACGCCGCGGAGGTGCTGCCCGTTGCTGCACTTCACCGGATTGGATCTCGAGGATAACACATCTCCTCGCGACTAGACGAGTCTAGTTGCGGGGATCGACTAGCCAACCCCTGCACCGACAAAACGCGTTTGTTGATATTCAAGGGTAAGAGATTGGATCTCACCTTCGCTATCTTCATCTCGTAGATCTAGATCCTTGGGGTTTATTCCGCTTGCCGTGTAGAATTTTTTTTGTTTTCCATGCTGCGACCCCATCAGTGGTATCAGAGCCTAGATCTATTCGTAGATGTTGGTGCGATTAGAACACAAGGAGTTGTGGGCGTTGATATTTTATGTTGCTACCTTCTCGCGTGCACTTTGCATCTTTGCGGTATTGTGAGATTGAAGCGGCCCGGACCAACCTTACTCGTCCACGCACGAGAGACCGGTTCCACGACTGACATGCAACTTGTTTTGCATAAGTGGCTGGCGGGTGTCTGTTTCTCTTGCTTTAGTGAGGATGCAATTTTCAATGGAAGGCCTTTCAAAAGGATGAGTAAATAAGCAACTATTATATCACCGTTGTGGTTTTGCGTAGATTAGAACGGTTCTATCTCGTTGACCCAAGCCACGTAAAATTTACATAAACAAAGTAGAGGACGTCTAACTTGTTTTTGCAGAGGGGGTCAAGTGATGTGATATGGCCAATGTGATTTGTGATAATGTATGCAATGATCATGTTTGTAATATTTCGCGACTTGCATGTCGACGAGTACGGCAACCGGCAGGAGCCATATGGTTGTCTTTTATTTTATGTGACCTGCGTGTCAATGAATCACCATGTAATTGCTTTACTTTATTACTAAGAGTAGCATTAGTTGTAGTTGCAATAGTTGGTGGACAACCATGGTAATGGCGCCAAGATGATGGAGATCATGCCGGAGATGGAGATCTTGCCGGTGCTTTGAAGATGGAGATCTAAGAGCATATGAAGAAAGGCCATATCATATCACAATTATGAATTGCATGTGATGTTAATCCCTTTTTTGCACCTTATTGTTATGCTTAGATGTGATCGCGACGGTAGCATGATAAGGTGATCTCTCATGTTAATATCAAGATAATTAAGTGTTCTCCCCTAGTATGCGCCGTTGCGAAAGTTCGTTGTTTCGAAGCATCACGTGATGATCGGGTGTGATAGATTCAACGTTCACCTACAACGGGTGCAAGCCAGTTTGCACATGCAGAAATACTAAGGTTGTCTTGACGAGCCTAGCATGTACAGACATGGCCTCGGGAACACGGAACCGAAAGGTTAAACACGAGTCATATGAATGATATGATCAACACTGAGTTGTTCACCATTGAAGCTACATCATCTCACGTGATGATCGGTGGTGGTGTAGTGGATTTGGATCGTGTGTCACTAATCAACCGGAGAGATGTTGAGTTTAGTGGGAGTTCATTAATTTGATTAAGTTGAACTAAAATTGTCATAAACAAGTGTCCTAAAGATGTCTTTGCAAAATCCTTGTAGATCATGGGAGACTACAGTAGTATGTTTCTTGCTAACGAGCTGCGATTCGATGGGTCAAACTTTGCTGAATGGTACATGCGTCTGAGAGAAGCCCTATACGCCAATGATGAGCTCTACGTGATAGATGAACCTTTAGAAAAACGCCCTGATGTTACTGTTGACTATGAAGGGTATATGGAGTGGTACGATCAGAAGACCACCTACTTGAGAGTCGAGTGGCTGATATGCACCTTCATGGATTCTAACCTTGGTAGACAATTTGGAAACTTGAGCGCAATGGAGATTGTCGATGAGCTGAAACGAAGGTTCATAGCACAAGTTAGAGTTGCAAGGTTTGAATGCTTGGATGATTTTCTTTCAACTAAGATGGAAGAAAACACTTGCTTGGAACAACACCTAAGTAAGATGCACCGGCTGTATTATACTATGGTGGATGTTTGGAACCATGAAATAACTGACGAGATGGCAATAGATGGGGTGCTGCGCTCGCTTCCCCCCAGCTATAAGGATTATGTCAGGAACTATATCATGGGAAGGGATTCGATCACTTTCTGTGAGTTTATTTCCCAGCTGCGTCAAGTTAAAGTGGAACCCATAGCAGGAGAAGTAGTCAACACAGAAGGTATATTTTGATATACTAGTTATAAATGTTTAAATGTCCCATTTACACTTGTGGTGAGCTAAATATTTGATACTTGTGCTGTTTTGTGAAAACAGGGCCTGCCGTTTGAGAAGTGCATGGAGGGACTGAGTGGATTTCGCGGGAAGATGGCAATCAAGGAGTTGATGCTGGCGTCATTTCACTTCTACATTTATCGTTTTAAATTAGAGGATTTGAATGAGTTTTGTAATCGAATTAAGTGTGATCTTAAATTAGTGTGTCTCGGTTTGTGAGACGGTCATTCATGTTAAAGACAAGTGGTTGTTCTGTTTTCATGAGTAATCCTTTTTGGAGATCACGTTTCGATTATGAGATTATTGTCCTTTGTTAGATTTAAACGATAATTAGTTAAACACTTATAAAAATAAAGACATGCTAAAATATCCAATACTTAATGATGAGATTTGTTTTGATTGTACTGTTAGTGCTGAAGAGCATCTTGATGCGCATCACTAAGTAGTGTGGTTAAAAATGCCATTTTCTGAAAATGCCATGAGTTGCTGAAAATAAACACAAGTGTTGGTTGTTTTTCAGTGAATAAAAGACATCATTATTTTATCATGAATGAGTAAATAGGAGTATTTATTCATGTCATGATGAGACCTTGGAAGTAAAGGATATTAAGTTAACAAGATAATTGAGTCTTTTCGATTTGATCAAAAGAGACAAAATATTTGAGTTATTGTTTAGTATGGAGACTTGTGACAAGTGTTATCACAAATTATAATATTTAGAGATTATTCAAAAGTGTTTTGATAAACCTAAAGTATTGTAGTCACATTATATTTGATATTATGTGGTCATAAAGAAGGGTCTTGGTTTTAAGGTTTTATTTGTATCATTTAGATTTATTTTGATAACACTCTGTTTTAAATAAAGGATCTATTTAATGATTTGCGTTTCGTATATGAGTTATGTGAAATAGTGGTTTCAATAATTATGAGATAATTAAAAGACCAAAGCAAATGAAGTTTTGTAGAATGTTCATATGAGATTATGAATAGAGATTCCACAATGTGAGACTAAAAGGGACAAACCAATGTGTTTGGTTGTGTTATGTATTTTAGTGGTTTTATCGTGAAATAGTTTCATGGATAAAGGAATTGTTGGAATAAATTTAGAAGGCTTAAACCTTGCATGTTTATGTATCAAGTGGCACATGTGTAAAGTGCTATGTTGGTTAAAACTTGACACATAAAAGGTTTTAATGATGGTGATCATTGAATTATGGTTTAGCTTGTCTAAAGAGAAATATGTTTCAAGAATATGAATTTTGTCAAAAGTTACAAAATAATATTCGTGATTTACTTGTCATGTTTGGGAAACAAGACATACCTATAAAACTAGAAAAGAAGAAATAGAAACTTTAAATACGAAAGTGACTAAAAGTCATTCTACTTTAAGTTTAAATCATAAAGTAATTGTTGCTTGATTTTGTGAAAAGAATGTTTGACATATTTATTTTGCAAAAGAGTTTGCATGGAATAAATAAAACTTAGAGCTGGCAAGGTGCTAGCGTTTCGTATATGAGTTCTCGAATCTTAAGAGTTAAGAGTTTTGGAGGAGTCCAAAGTGTCGAGAAAGTGCATAAGAAACTGAGTGAGATCTAATTAAGATATGTGGTGACATATATTAAGTTAGAGCGGAAATTAATTTCCATAATCAAAATATGTGGTGACATATGTTTGAGTGGGAACTAGTTAATCATGGTCAAATATAAAGTTAACATATTTCTGAGTGGGAGCCACAGTGTTTTCACAATTTAATATGTGTATGGTGTATATTTGAGTGGGAGTTTACAACATAGTGTTTGAATGAAATGGAGATTTCATAAATGTTGTAAATGTTGTCATGGACCAATGCATAACTTATGAAGTTAGTTTGAACGTCAAATTTTCATGTAGATGAATGTATCTATGAAGGATAGATAAGTTTGATAAACATTAAAGTCAGATGTTTAACCTAAATATTTTTGAAGGAGTTCAAAATGAAACAAGAGAAGAATGGTTCATCTCATTGTGATATATAGGTGAAGCATTGAGTTAGAGAACTCAGTACAAAATTGATGGTTGGAGGATATGTTGGAATTCAATATGAATTGTTCATAGGTCTCAACATATAAGAACCATGTGTTTGTATATGACGATATGTGACCCAAGTTCTTAATTGTAAGAACATGTTGAATGAGGAGTCATTTTTCATGAAATTGATATAAATTTAGAAAATGGTAGACTTGGTTGAAGTCATAAAGCCAGACTAAATTGGAGATCTTTTAGAGTCAAAGCAGCGCAGCGAAAGCATGATCAGAAATATCAAAGTGACAAGGTTCACTGTTGATTTGTTAAGTCTACAACATATAGGAGTATATGATTAATTCAAGGATTAAAATAAGATATAATATTTTGGTTTGAGAAAGTTGTTTCAAGATTGAGTGAGTTCCAGATGCATATGTTATGAGAAAGTCCTTTTGACTAATCATACATATGGGCATAAAAGGATTTGAATATCTCACTCTATAACCAAACATATTATATACATTATATGATAATGGTTTTATCATGGGATGATAAGAAGTTTATCATGAGATGATAAAGTAATGTCAAATTAGGTGACAGTTACAAATTTTTGCAAAGGACATAGACAGTTGTAAAGTACAGAGTACGGACAGAACCTCTTCCACAAGCAAACATGATCAGCACTGAGACTTCATGAGTGAGACTCCATGGGTGTTGGATCGCGGAAATGTAAACTAGATTATTGACTCTAGTGCAAGTGGGAGACTGTTGGGAATATGCCCTAGAGGCAATAATAAAATGGTTTATTAAGCATATTCAAGTTTATGATAATAGTTTATTATCCATGCTATAATTGTATTAAATGGAAACATAATACATGTGTAGAATATAAACACCCGGAGTCCCTAGTAAGCTTCTACAGGACTAGTTCGTTGATCGAGAGATAGTTAGAGTTTCCTAACTATGGACTTGTTATAGTCACTTGATAACGGAGTCATATCATTAGGAGTAATGGTGTGATGGACATGACCCAAATAAAGAGTTGCAATTAATCGTGTCACAAAAGTTTTGTTGTCAACACTTTTAATATGCCAAATATAGTTTCCTTAGACCATGAGATTATATCACTCCCGTTCACCGGAGGAATGCTTTGTGGACATCAAACGTCACTTCGTAACTGGGTGATTATAAAGGTGGCTTTCAGGTATCTCCGATGGTGGATTGTTGGGTGATATGAATCGAGAGTGGGATTTGTCCCTCCATGTGACGGAGAAGATATCTCCAGGCCTTCTCGGTAATATAGCATCAAAAGTCTGCAGACATGTGATTAGGTTGTAATCACCGGGATCCTATATTATGGACGAGTAAAGAGAACTTGCCGGTAACGAGATTAAACTAGACATGGGGATGTCAACAATTATATCTCGGGCAAGTAAAATATCGTGAGACAAAGGGAATCATATATGAGATTAATTGAATCTCCGGCATCGTGGTTCAATCGAGAAAAGGTTTTCGTTGAGTGTATAGGAATTAATATGGGCATCCCGGTCCCGCTATTAATTATTGATATGATCATGTCTATGCATTCTCGAACCCGTAGGGTCACACACTTAACGTTCCGATGAAATTAGGTTTTGCGATGAATTAAATGATGAAACGAACGAATGGTGATTCGGAGTCTCGGATAGGATCCCGGACGTCACGAGAGGTTCCGGAGGAGTCCGGAGAATAAGATTCATATATGGAAAGTGGTTTCCGGAGGTTTCGGAAAAGTTCCGGAATATTTCATAGGGTATCGGAAAGGTTCCGGAATGTTCTAAAAGGGTCTAGAAGTGGGACCGCATATTTTGTATGGGTCCCACATGGTGCAAAGGGGTGCAGCCACCACTTAGGTGGGGCGCACCACCTGTACCCACATGGGCCAATTCGGCATAGGGAAAAGTAGGGGAGTCCCACTCCTAGTTGGACTAGGAGTTGGGCCCTCCACCCCTTTAGGAAAGGGGGCCCAAGGAGGAGTCCTAGATGGACTCCAACTTGGGGGGCAAGCAAAAGGGGGGCCGGCCGGCCCCCTGCCCTAGCCCTAGCCGACCTCCTATATAAGGAGGGGAAGGGGGGGGGGGCGCACCACAACCTTGGAGGCTGCCCCTAGCCGCACCCCTCTCTCCCACCTAAACCCTAGCCGCACCCCTTCTTCCCCGGAGGGCTGCCGCCGCCTCTCCTCCACACCTAGCCGCACCCCCTAGCCCTAGGGGCTGCGCCACCTAGCTCCTCTCCCTCTCCTCTTGTTTGGCTTGGCGAAGCCCTGCTCGCGGAGATCGTCATCATCACCGGCACTACCGTCGTGCTGCTGAGATCATCAAGGCCACGTCCTCTCGCTTGCGGGATCAAGGAGTCGACGTCTTCATCGAGCCGTACGTGTGGACGCCGCGGAGGTGCTGCCCGTTGCTGCACTTCACCGGATTGGATCTCGAGGATAACACATCTCCTCGCGACTAGACGAGTCTAGTTGCGGAGATCGACTAGCCAACCCCTGCACCGACAAAACGCGTTTGTTGATCTTCAAGGGTAAGAGATTGGATCTCACCTTCGCTATCTTCATCTCGTAGATCTAGATCCTTGGGGTTTATTCCGCTTGCCGCGTAGAAATTTTTTCGTTTTCCATGCTGCGACCCCATCATTATATTGACAGGATTAACGTACAGTCGAAGATTACTGGACTCGAAGATCTCAAGCCCATGAACCCGAAGATTCCGGGTAGCCCAAGTTTAATATTAGGCAATGTATTTGTATAAGGAAAGGCCCCAATGTCGGCCCATGATGTAACTTGTTACTGAAGGAAACTCGACTTCGCCTCTTATATAAGGGCGAAGTCGAGGCGAGGAAATGGAATCAGATCATTGCATAAACCCTAGTTTCTTACTTTTCGTCTAGTTAGGTGCCTTTGTTCGCCTGACCACCTTCGAGATCTACTTGCCCTCTATTCCACGAAACCCTAAGTCTACAATCTGTAGGCATTGACGAGTTAATCCCTCGTCAGAGACTGTCCCCGTTATTGGTGTCGAGTCAAATATGCGACGTCGTTGGACGAGTGGAAGATATGTAAGTTACTTATTTCCTCTCAATACAAATTTGTTTCTTCGATCTAATGGACATATATATATTCTAGGATTTTCTTCTATAAAATTCATAGGAAGACGTAGTGCCATAGTGGATCTTTGACCAACAGTGGAAAGGTGTCCCTATATCTTATCGCTACAAACGAAGATGTATGTGTAACAGATATCCGCGAAGACTCGTCGCATTTGAGGTAATTAGGGGTACTGCTCCTAATTTTGGAATTAGATTTTCTGTTTTTTTCTTGGCAACACCGCTATAATTTGTGTAATGTAATGTAATTCTATATCTTAAATAAATTAGTATTTTATCATCTGAATTAATATCGTGGAAAGTGCAATTATGAGTCAAGTGTCAATACCCTAATCGCAATTAAGTGATTCACATCGCCAATAAGAACCTAATTAGGGAAAAACTAATGCGCCATAACTTGCATGTGTACGACACTAAATAATTTTCTGGCCATATTTTGGAGCGCGGTGTTTGGTGTATCTACCATGAGTGTGCTAGCTCATATGCCCACGTGCCAACCAAAAAAAGTGCCAGTTCTGTAGCTTTCCTGTCGTGCTTATCCCTGGCGGTGTTCTTACGCAGGGCTCGCTCTTGCGCTGCAACTTCGGCTGGGGCCGGGCGTTTAAATCCGTCGTGGCCCGAGATCTTTGTTGTAGTGCTATCTTGCATTCGATCATGAGGTATATGTAGACAGGGGAGAGGATCCCAGTGACGGACCCCCAGCCACCTATGTAGGCGGTGCCACCTTTTCTTCTGTCGAGGGAAGATTTCACTCGCACATACTGCTCAGGGACCCCAGTAAGTTCTGTGCCTAACCACTTGTTACCGCTTTCCAGTTAAATGACTAAGTTGCTAACTCTTGCTCAAACATGTAGGGAATGGGATGTTTCGGGAACCGAACATTTGGATCGGGTTGGCTAGGGGCACCGCTCATGTTCTGGACTCGGAAGTAGATTCAATGGTACTGGTATCTTCACCGGTGCAGGAATATGATGGCAGGGGGACGCAATATTCAGAGATCGAGCGCAATGCGGCGCCCGGATTAGTTACTGTCAAGCAATCGGTATTAAATGTGGATGCTGATGCGTACACACCTGGTGCGGGAGGCCCCTCGGTGGATCTTGCCGACGGTGGGGTGGCGCATGAAGTGCAGCGCGGTGCGGCGCATGATGGCCAGCGTGTTGCGGCGCAGGTCGAAGGTGTGCTCACAGCTGATTCTGAAGATGTTTTTGAGGCGGAACACTTCCCTGTATCTGGCCTTGAGGCACCACCTACTCCAGTGTTCAGGGATATGGAGGTTGTGCTGATGGAAAGTCCAGCTCTCTCGCCCATCACACGTGTGCACCCACGCGGGGTGTGCAAGGATGGGCTCACGGAGGAGCTGGAGACACCGTCAAGGGAGGAGATGAGAGCCTTCGGTGGGCTTTCCGACGTCGAGGTGCGGGCGAGTGCGAGGCTGAAGGCGCAGCCGAACGCCGATATGCCACTCCTGGAGCGTGCGGTGGAGTTGGCAAACAAGAAAAACCTTTTATGTCTTTTTTGGATTCAGAAATTAAGAGTAGGGCGGATAGATTAGGCATTTCTTTAGGTAAATCAAAAAGCCAAATTGACTCTTCTATTTTGAGTATTAGGAATACTGAAACTGAACGAAACATAATTTTCCTTAAGAATAATTTACCTCCACAAGATAATGATTCGAACCTCGTGATGCGACGAGCGTCTAATCTTTGTGAGGAGTTTGATGAGGGTGGAGAGTTAACAGATGGTCATGCGGACCTTCCGACTCAAGGACTCACCATTAAACAGGGAAGGAAGAAAAAGGTGTCTTCCCAACGCATTCCTAGACGTAGCGCTCGGTTAAAAAAATTAACAAAACAATAAAATGAGAGGAATGATTTGGAATTCCGATGGTTTCGGGGATACGGCGAAACATTTGACAGTGCATGATGCGGTGAGGGAACAAAAATTAGATTTTGTGGCTCTAGTGGAAACAGGACGATCTTCGTTTGCTACTCCTTTTTTAAAATATCTAGCTGGAGGTTTTGATTTTACTTGGTACTGTATGCCTCCTCATGGGCGATCGGGAGGGATGCTAGTAGGGTTCAATAGCACATCTTTTTCTGTCCAAAGCGTTGTGTCAGGAGATTTTTGTGTCAAATTTCAAGTAAGATAAAAAAGGGATGGTTTTTTGTGGTCATTAGTTGTGGTTTACGGTGCTGCACAGGATGATAAGAAACCAGATTTTTTGGCCGAGTTAGTCCGGATTTGCGAAGGGGACAATTTGCCAATGTTAGTAGGAGGGGACTTCAATATTATTAGACGAGAGGAGGAAAAAAATAATTCAAATTTTAACCCACGTTGGCCTATCATCTTTAATGCGATTATTGAGAGTTTAGAGCTAAAAGAGTTGGAGCTTTCGGGTAGACAATATACCTGGGCAAGTAGAAGGGATACACCAACTTATGAAAAGCTTGATCGGTTCCTCGCTAGTGTTGAGTGGGAGCAGAAATACCCTTTGGTGTCGGTTCATGCGATGACCCGTACAGTGTCTGATCATACACCTTTAATTATTGATTTGGGGGAACAAGCCCATGCAGGAAATAAGAATCATTTTTCTTTTGAACTATCTTGGATGCGCCAGGAAGGGTTCAAGGAAATGATTGAACGTGAGTGGATGGCGGTTCAGCACGGGAATTCTCCTCTTGAGCGGTGGCAAAATAAAATACGTCATCTTAGACAATTCCTGCGAGGTTGGGCAAAAAATTTGAATGCGGAATTTAGAAAGTTAAAGGAGCAACTACTTCATTTGATCGATCACCTAGATATTAAAGCGGAAACAAATCCTTTGAATGAGGCCGAGCGGGCAACTAAAAAGGAAGCTGAAATAAATTTAGGTAGACTTTTACGTGATGAAGAGTCCAAGTGGGCTCAGAGGGCAAACGTTAGATATGTACAGGAAGGAGGAAACAACACACGTTATTTTCATCTTATGGCTAACGGGAGACATAGGAAAAAGAAGATTTTCCAGCTAGAACAAGATGAGGGGACTATTGTAGGAGAGAAAAATCTTAAAGTATTCATTTCGGAATATTATAAGAAACTTTTTGGATCACCAGAACCGAATTTTTTTGCATTGGATGAGGCGTTTACGAATGATATGCCTCAAATTTCGACGGATGAAAATAATATCCTTACATCGGAGTTTACGGAGAAGGAAGTACATGATGCCATAGCACAAATGGAACACAATAAATCACCAGGCCCGGATGGGTTTCCGGCGGAGTTTTACCAAACTTTTTGGCATATTATTAAAAATGATTTAATGGCCATGTTTGCCCAATTGCGTACGGGTGAACTACCATTATATAAGCTGAACTTTGGGATTATAACGTTGTTGCCTAAGAAGGAAGATGCTAGTAGGATTGAGCAATATAGACCTATTTGTTTGCTGAATGTTAGTTTTAAAATTTTCACTAAAGTAGGCACAAATAGAGTAACATCAATTGCGAGTAGAGTTGTGCGTCCAACTCAAACGGCGTTCATACCTGGCAGAAATATTTTAGAAGGGGTAATTGTTTTGCATGAAACAATTCATGAGATGCACAAGAAGAAACTAGATGGGGTTTTGTTTAAAATTGATTTTGAAAAGGCATACGATAAGGTGAAGTGGTCTTTTTTACAACAAGTGTTGCGAATGAAGGGGTTTGCTCCGGTGTGGTGTGAGTGGATTGCCAAGTTTGTGCAAGGTGGGAGTGTGGGCATACGGGTCAATGATGATATTGGACACTATTTCCAGTCTCTTAAAGGTTTACGTCAAGGGGACCCGTTGTCTCCCTTGTTGTTTAACCTTGTTGCGGATATGTTGGCCATTTTAATTGCACGAGCCAAAGAAGATGGTCAGGTCGGGGGACTAGTACCACACCTAGTCGACGGTGGCATTTCTATCTTACAATATGCCGATGATACGATCTTATTTCTTGAACACGACGTTGCGAAAGCCGTGAACATGAAACTTATATTGGCTTTTTTTGAAGAATTATCGGGGTTGAAAATAAATTTCCATAAGAGTGAGTTATATTGTTTTGGAAAGGCAGTGGAGGAGCAAGATCTATACCGAAGTATTTTTGGGTGTGAGTTGGGCTCTTTACCTTTTAAATATTTGGGTATACCTATACATTATAGAAAACTTCTTAACAAGGAATGGAAACCGATTGAAGATCGCTTCGAGCGGAAGTTAGGGTCTTGGATAGCTAAGATGTTATCATACGGTGATCGTCTTGTGCTTATCAATTCGGTTTTATCCAGTTTGCCGATGTTTTTCTTGTCTTTCTTTGAAATACCTAAGGGGGTACGTAAGAGACTAGACTATTTTAGGTCAAGGTTCTTTTGGCAAAGTAATCAACAAAAGAAAAAGTATAGACTCACAAAATGGAATATAGTGTGTAGGCCAAAAGACCAGGGGGGTCTCGGCATTGAGGTCCTTCAAATTTAAAACAAATGCTTACTAAGCAAATGGCTTTTTAAACTTCTTTCGGAGGAGGGGGTATGGCAGGAATTATTAATAAATAAATACTTAGGAGGTAAAACGTTATCTCAGGTTCAAGCTCAACCTAATGACTCGCCCTTTTGGAAGGGATTAATGAGAGTTAAGGATGATTTCTTCCGACATGGATCATTTACTGTTGGTAACGGCCAGCGAACATGTTTCTGGGAAGACGTGTGGATGGGCAATACTTCACTTGCGTGTGAATACCCATCCCTATACAACGTGGCAATGGACAAGCACATCACGGTTGCAGAGGTGCTAGGAAGATCTCCGATCAACTTACGGTTTAGAAGAAATCTTGTTGGTTTGACTAGGGAGCGATGGTATCATTTAGTTGAAAGGCTAATGCGTATTCATTTGACTAATGAAGTGGATAGGTTTAATTGGAGGCTAACACCAACGGGTGTTTTTTCGGTTAAAACCTATTACGCTGAATTGATGAACGGCACTACAAGTTACTTGCGAAAATACTTGTGGAAGTTAAAAGTACCACTAAAGATTCGTATCTTTTTGTGGTTCTTACATAGAAAAGAACTCTTAACAAAGGATAATTTAATTAAGCGACGATGGATAGGGTGTAAGAAATGCGTCTTCTGCGATACAGATGAGACTGTAGAGCACCTTTTCATATCGTGTCCTTTTGCTAGAAATATTTGGCGTCTTGTCCATTTCACGTTCAATATTAAACCCCCGTCTAGCATACGGAATATGTTTGGGCAATGGTTACACGGCATAGACAAAAGGTCCAAAGAGCTTATTAGGATTGGCACTGCGGCTATGTTATGGGCCATTTGGAACTGTCGCAACGACATTATTTTTAATAAGGCAAAATCTATTCATTATTTGCAGGTTATAAACAAGGCGACTTACTGGATCCACATGTGGTCATTTCTTCTCCCTGCGGAGCGGCGTGGTCTCATGGATACAGAATGTACTCGAATGATGATGGTTGTACGGGCTATCTTCTGCCAGGGTGGGTGGCAACATCATAAGAGATTAGATGGATAGAGCTTGTTTCTTGTGGTTGATTTTTGTATCTACGATGAGTGATCCTTGTTTTGTAAACCGAATGATTTTTTAATAATTGCGGTGGCTGTGTGCATCATTTTGATGCAGAGGCCGGGGATCCGCACCCTATTTTCTAAAAAAAAAAACATTTGGTCATTCTTCTACGAGTTCGTAGCACGAGGCCACCTAGGCCACCGTTCTCCTGGTGCTTCTGCTGGTGGTTCTACTTCCCCGCTAGCCCGACGTGCGCCCTTTTTTCATGGATGGATGTCGGCCTTGTTTTGTATGAGGATGATCTTGTTATGGTTGGTTTCGTACGATGATACTTGCTATGTATGATGATGCTTGTCATGTATAATGATGTCGTTGTTCTTTTACTGCGATTCTACTGCCATTTACTATTACTTACTGCTATTTTTCTGCTATTATATTTGCTGGAAAAAAATGACAGCGCCTGTGCCGACGGCATCCCTGCATTGTGCCAAATGGAAGGGTCAGGTCAGGCCACGTCAACTATTTTGGGTCAGCTGTGCCAAAGTCATTGCCGTCAGCACATCCCTTGCTCTGGCTAGACGTCATTGAGCCTATGTTGATGGCAATCGACAGAGGTGCTTCCTGGGCTAACGGCAGTTATCCCTTGTTGGGCCCACCTCCTTGCTCCGTCGACGCACTAGTACAAACTCATTACTTAGAGCCTGTGAATTGAGTTGGTTTGACCCATGCTAAAGAAATATCGCCTCGCCCCAGAACCCTTCGACTACTATGAATTTACGACCGTCTCTAAGAAATTTAGAGACTGCTGAAAATTAGATGTGTCTCCCGTCTCCAAGAAATAACAGCTATAAATAGGAACCATCTCGGGACTCCTCGTTAGACGGTTAGTATTCACAGACGCCTCTAGCACTTGCAATTCGCAGACGACCATGAATAAGAACCGTCCCCAGGGGGTTAAATCTTAAAATAGGCACCCCCGCCAGTTCCAGTGAACGTAGTACGGTAACCTACGCTAGTTCATCCTCTGGATTTTCTCGTGGTTTCTCCAATCATTCTTAGATTCCTCATATGTGTAAGTACAATGTTCTTATACATTTTGTTTAATATAGTTTGTTCCCTAGATTGTTATGAGATTTTGTTCCTCTGGATTTTTGCCCCATTTCGGATAGGGTTTATTCAGTTCATCCACTGTTCATCATCTGTTCTTCTTATTGTCTGCTCAATCTTCTTCAGATTTGACGTCTTCTTGTATTTTAGTGATGCCGATCTTCCGAGTCTGTGGCCAGGCACATGAGAAATGCTTCCGTTCAAAGAGGGATCCAGATTCGTCCAGCATCGTCATCAACCAGGAACAGTTTTTTTACAGCTAGGACTATAGGGCTTACGCCCCACAGTATTTTATTACCAAAGAGTTCAAACGGCCACTGTACAAATAGTTACAAGAGGAGAAAGCAGAAAAAACAGGCTAAGCTAATAATTACATCAGTGACTCAATCCATGTTGTAATGCTCTGTACATGTTTATCTTTCACCCTATGTACATGCAGGGTGACCTCATGAATGAAACGCCTCCTGCAGCCACCAAAGGAAGGTAAAACCCCCTGGAAGATTGCCTCATTTATCTGCTTCCACATGTGCTAGGCTGCTAGAATAACCACTTCAGTAAAGAAGGGCCTACCAAATTTCGTTCGGGCCTTATGAAAAATCTCTTCAAACGTATCAGCTGGCTCCCATTCCACCTGGATATATGACTAGATTCGTTTACTGAAATTGCAGTCAAAAAATAGATGGAGCTAGTCCTTCGTTGCATGTGTTGGGAAAAGCACAATGGAGAGAGGGAGACACATTCTAGTGCCTTCTTCTGAGCATATCTCTAGTATTCAGTCTATCACTAACGTGCGCCCTTCTACTTCCCCGCTAGCCCGACGTGCGCCCTTTTTTCATGGATGGATGTCGGCCTTGTTATGTATGAGGATGATCTTGTTATGGTTGGTTTCGTACGATGATACTTGCTATGTATGATGATTCTTGTTATGTATAATGATGTCGTTGTTCTTTTACTGTGATTCTCCTGCCATTTACTATTACTTACTGCTATTTTTCTGCTATTATATTTGCTGAAAAAAATGGCAGCGCCTGTGCCGACGGCATCCCTGCATTGTGCCAAATGGAAGGGTCAGGTCAGGCCACGTCAACTATTTTGGGTCAGCTGTGCCGAAGGCATTGCCGTCAGCACATCCCTTGCTCTGGCTGGACGTCATTGAGCCTGTGCTGACGGCAATCGACAGAGGTGCTTCCTGGGCTAACGGCCGTTATCCCTTGTTGGGCCCACCTCCTTGCTCTGTCGACGCACTAGTACAAACTCATTACTTAGAGCCTGTGAATTGAGTTGGTTGGACCCATGCTAAAGAAATATCGCCTCGCCCCAGAACCCTTCGACAACTATGAATTTATGACCGTCTCTAAGAAACTTAGAGACTGCTGAAAATTAGATCAGTCTCCCGTCTCCAAGAAATGACAGCTATAAATAGGAACCGTCTCGGGACTCCTCGTTAGACGGTTAGTATTCGCATACGCCTCTAGCACTTGCAATTCGCAGACGACCATGAATAAGAACCGTCCCCAGGGGGTTAAATCTTAAAATAGGCACCCCCGCCAGTTCCAGTGAATGTAGTACGGTAACTGAAGGGAATTAGCGGTAGAAAACAAAAATTTTCTTGCTAGCGCAACCCCATAATTAGTTCGCCCATGATCTATTCTATGAGTAATGCAATAACGATCTAGGGTTTCGGTGTCATACCTTTGAAGACCGAAAAGCGTTACGTTCGTTTGAACGTTGTCGATGTAGTCATACTGCTTGCGACCTCAAGGTCTCGACGATCCTGACGGCGTGATGACGATCCCGCCGGCGTGACGAAGAGCTTGATGCTGATGTAGACGGAACCCCGACAGCAAGCGCCACAAGTGTCGCGCCTCAAAGTTATCGCACACGTGCGGTTGCCGATGACGGCTCCGTGGTCCGATCCAGCAGAGGTGCGGAAGACGATTCGCCGGATCACGGACCGCTCCACGGCGCAACAGAAGTGCGTCGAAGCGAGTATCCTATTAGAGAGGGAGGAGCCAGCACCGCATCAGCGTACGGATGGTGACGAACTCAACCCCGAGCGTGCCCCAACAGGGGGCTTCTCAGGTAGAAGAGAGAGGGAGAAGAGAAAGGCTCTCAAGGGCCAGGTGTCTTTTTCTCTTCCCTCTAGGCTCCACTATATATAGGGGGAGGGGGGAGCAGCCTTGCCCCTCCTCCAAGATGGAGGGAGGCGGCCAAGGTGGGGCCCCCCCAAACCCTAGCCGACTAGGACTAGGAGAGAGGGGGGGTGAGGTGGCGGCCAAGGGGGTGAGGGGGGCGGCTGGGCCCCCCCTCCTTCCAATTCAGCACATGGCGCCTTCTCCTTTAGGGTTTTCCTCATATGGGCTTCCTCCTTATGAATTCAGCCCATCTAGGAGTATGACCCCAAATAATCAATTAAATAAATGAATATTAATATTAATTCATTAATTAATATATAATAGTATTTATTAATTCCCCGCTGATCCGTAACTCTTTTCGGATCGCTTCGAACTCCTTCGAACTTCGCCGGAACTCATTCCGAACTCCACCGGAACTCTTCCGATTTTACCGGAACCCTTTCCGATGCCCCTATATGAATCCTCTAATCATTCCGATAAATCCTTTGAATAACCAAACTGCCATCGACACCTTAAGTGTGTTTCCCTATCGGTTCGGGACCTCTCCGGTCATGAGCGAGACACTCTCGGTCAATGATTATTAAACTGCGCCTGGATGCGGGCAATAACCCCCGGGATATCCTCGTATTGTCGGTGAACCGTAAATGTCGAATCCTATCCCTTTGTCATTCGATACTTGCCTTGTCCGAGATTTGGTCGATGGTATCCGATACCTAGTTCAATCTCGTTACCGACAATGCACTTAACTCGTTCCCATAATATTTCATCTCCGTGAACCTGTCACATGTTGCGCAGCAATATCGATGAAATCTTACCGAGTGGGCCCTGAGTATCTTCCTTACCATGCAGGTAGACAAATCCCGATCTTGATCATTCGCCTCAGCTCATCCCTCCGGAACACCGAAGATACACCTTTATGATCGCCCTGTCACGGTGCGACGGTTGATGTTCTCACAAGCATCCCTCGGAGACAACGATTCTAAAATGATCTCACGGTCTAAGGATTAGGTTACAACATCACTACTAATTGCAACGGTGAACTTCATGACTCGATCACGTTGCAATACTATAAGTCCGGGAAATGTTCATCACTATCATCACCCATGATTTGATCCCATTGTCAAGTGGCATGACCCATGATCAGGAAACCTTGATCATCTCGTGACCTCAATGGACCAGTGGCTAGAGGCACACCGGGAACTGTTTTGTTTGCATATCACACATGCATCATACGTTTCCTCTTGATGCAGTTATAGCATGATAATAAAACTATTTCGAACTTGATGAAATATGTCAAATAACATCCCATATTATTTTCCTCTAGGGCATATTTCCTTCAGTCTCCCACTTACACTACAGTACAAATAATCTAGCTTGCATTACCTGATCAACATACATCTCTATGTAATTTGATCTTGCTTGCTCGTGGCAGAGGAATTGTCTCATGGTCTGAATCACTCAGAACCAGTTGTTTGCAAATCTTAAATGTCACCTTGTTTGACATTTAACCTTTATCATCCAATGATAACATTGTTGAAGTATAAGTTTTGGTTTCAAAATAATACTTCTATCCTCATGACATATGCATAGCCTCTAGGACTTGTACATAGCCATGTCTATCGGATATAAACATATTACCTTGGGTTTTAATAGGAATCATCCTAACCTTTTCATATACCTGCTATTTCCTAAAATAGCTCCTTACAACTTACAAAACTTCAGTCATCATTTGTATCAAATACATCTCTGATGTCTCATCCACTCCCAATATCTTATCGAACGAGTTAAAAAACTATAGCGGGATTTCAATCTTGTTGAAGTAATGACAATATTGTAACACATTACAACTATGTCCATTAATTCTCTAAGATTCTTAGAATCATGTCTTGTTCTCTCACTAGAACATTACAAGACATTTCTATATTCCATCCAATCAATTTCATCAGATGAAATTTCTTTTGGTACTGTCCTTCTTCTAAGGACCAGGGTCTTAAATTGTCAGGTATTCTCAATACTTGAGTCATTACTCAAATTTTCTCTAAGTTTTCAAGTTAGAATTTTATTCATTACTTGAACCATTCTGAACTCTTTCAGAATCACCACTCAGAAAATGTTCTAACTTCATTACATTCTATCTTCATAGATTTTAATATATTAAATCAACTTTTCACTTGGTTTATTACAGGCTTTATATTATCCCCCATATGTCAAACACATATGAATAATATCTCCAAGTCTCTATTTAATATGTCATTCACATATTAATTCAGATACTTATGCAGCTCCCACTCAAAATATGTCTCATACATTCAATTTTGATGTTACTGCTGACTCTCACTCAAAATATGTCTCATACATTCCATTTTGATGTGATAGCCTAGCTCCCACTTAGTTTCATAAACTTAGTTCTCTTGATATTTTGGTACTTCCTCCAAAATCCCTTGATCTTACGATCAAATCAAGAAATCATCCATGAGGTGTTAGTATTCAACCAATTCACGAAAGCATCATTCAAAGTCCAATTTGAATAATTCTTGGTTTCTATGAATTCTTGAATATTACCAACAAGTCCCCTTCTAATTCATCAAATTGTATTTGATCCATTCATACCCTTTTAGTCCTGGATCCTCTTGAGTAACCAATTTTACTCAACGAGCTAGATAAGTACAATTACTTTACTATCTCAAATTTGATTCAGGGTGTTAATGACTCTTCAGTCACTCCTCATATCATTAATTTCACCATCGCTTCTTTGTAATTCATAGGCATGCCCTTATCTTTAATAAGGTCAACTCAAACATGAATGTCATTCTTTCATAAGACATCTAATTCATGAATCCTACTTCCACTTTAAAGTTTCAGGGCCTATATGAAATTTCATGATCATTATCACAATTTCATTCTCTATTAACTTTTAGTCACATCGCGGAACTCCTTTCGCTGCGCCACTTCTGATTAATCCAAAGATAAGGTCAATTACCTTGTTCGACCATTACTCCCTTTCATCAACTATTTTACTAGAGAAAACTCCTTTTCTACAAAATATTTATCTCCATAAATCCAGTTGCGGAAAATATGCACATATCAAATATGGACATTCTTTTACAAAGACCCTTTTGTATTATTTTCGAAATTACTCATGAATTTCCGAACATAACACAAATGCCATAAACTTATGGATGTGTTCTCACAAAAGATATGGCTTTACTAATTCTTTTGTGGGTTACTAATTTTTTCGAATTTACTAAACTATGAACACATTATTCGCTCAATCTTAACAACACACAATGGAGCTCTTTATTAAAATATCCTTAATGATTTCCACATATCAACTCTTTGATGTGTCACATGCATTTTAGACTCATTGAACCATTTTCAAATGTCTAACGCATACAATCATTATTTCCTTGTAAATACCATGAATACTCGAGATAATATCTCGCACTATTTTATTGAAGTGTTTCTCACATCATCATGCATTAACATTCAATAATCCTTATTTAAGTCAATTTATTTAGCGATGCATCATCAATTAGAGATCAAAATATCTCGAATCAATCTGATTTCATCAAGTATGAAATTTACTTTGCGCCCCAAATAAATATGGCAAAAATAATAGTGCTTGTTCTCATAACAGAATGTTTATCTCACTTGGATATTTTAATGCATACAAATATTTCAATCATCATAAAGACTAGGAAATAAAAGATACCAATGCAATCACAACGCGAACCAAAAACCTTTACTCATATATATTGATATAACAACTGATTTGTTTCTCAAATACGAATAAACCTCTTGCCTTAGGCAAGTTACAAAAGAAAGGTCCACACTCTAGTGATAGCAAAAACTGTATCTAAATCCTTAATCCAATCCAGATGATAACTACTAGTAGAGGAGCGTCGTTGGCGTCAACTCCTTGTCGCCATCAGCACTCAATGTCCTCCATCCATTATGCTGTCCACGGTTTCCCCTGTTTTCACAAAACAAAAGGATTAGTATCATATACTCAAATCCGTAAAGCAACATACAACATTTGTATCTTAGTATATCACATATACCTGTCACATCAATGAACTCAACTTCATTGGAACCAGCACTTTCCACATCATTATGTAGTATCTGCTTGGTCTTGAGCCACTTCAGGAAATCAAGGAAATACTACGGGTTACCAGCTAACACGTATTCCTTGACGACATGATCATAGCTGGGTGGCAGTGTAGCAAGCACTCCTTGGATCAATGTGCCATGATCCGTCCAGCATTCCCAATCATTGGTAAGCTCATCATACAATGTTTCCATAATCATTATATGATCCAATAAGTTGCCATTCTCTTCCATTCTCATAGAAAAGAAAATCTTTGAGCACTCGTATTTCCCCAACCTTACTTGGTCGCTAAACAGAACAGTTTTGAATTGGTCGATGATTTCATAAGGATCGACGAACTCAAAAGACTGCCTGAGCTGTGGATCCACAGAAGCCTGTATGGCCCACTGAACAACCAAGGCGTTGTCCTTGTAGACACGGTACTTATCAAAGTCATTGACATTTCTAGGCATAGCTCCCAGAGGTGCCCTTATTGCACGAAGAAGGTTGTTCTTAATTAGCATTTCTCTAAGACGCCCAAACCATGGAACAAAGTTCGACCCATCCGGCTTAAGTCTCTCTCCAGTTACTAAGGAACTGACTCGAACCTCCTCAAGATCAATGTAGTGACTATCCATTGTCTACAAATATATTTGCAAAAGTAAGACTAAGTTCAAAATAAATGGAATTCAATCAACAAATAGAACTCCCACTTAAAGTTTGTACCCTCGACACAAAGTTTAAGTGATTACATGATCCCTTTAGTTATTGGCACCCGACGACGTTATCTATCCGGCATGCTATAATTTCAAAGGTGGACATAGTCATGTCGATCACATCATTCATGTGACTCATGCTTGATCTTTCGATCGTCCTGTGTTTCGAGGCCATATCTGCATATGCCAGGCTCGCCAATTCAACCTTATAAGTATTCCGCATGCAGAAGCCGGGGAAGACTGCTCTTATTAGGTAACCTTGCTTCTACACACCGTATGCGAACGAAGATCGGGCCCCCCGAAGTTCATCAGTGAGGTAACCGAACTTCGAACTTTCTTGGTGTTGCACTTTTAAAGAAAAACACAATTTTGGTATTGATGAGGGGTCATCTTAACTATACAAGACAAAACCATTTTATTGTATGCAAATTTTAAGATGGTCACACTTTTATTAACATCACATGCAATAACAGTTATTGGGTTTATTATTGTATGTAGATCCCTATCTAATACTCTTTCCGGTAGGACGCCATCTTGCAGACGCTTCCGGTAATAATCCCCTCAAGACATTATATTATTACTACGACTAGCAATTTTAATGTCACAATGATATCAGCATTACCAAGCCCCTGATTGCAAATTAACAATAGACTCCTCTATTTTAACTCTTGCAAGATTTTTACATGGCTGCTAGGACTATTCCGTAAAAGAACTATTTCTTCCCTACGAAATTACAACCACAACGCCGAATATACAATTGTTTCTATTACACCCCTTTCGGGGCCCTCCTTGCAAATAGCGCAACCGCTAAAGTGAAAATACCGACACCCCCCCGAAGACGCATATACGGTGCATGCCGTATGTCAAGTGCGGAACCGGTCTCGCCGAAGCGTAAAGTTGGTCGGGGGGCCGCAAATCCACGATGCCGCAGTTGAGATAAGTGCACGAAGGGTATCAATTGTAAATTCGACGCCCGCATTACCATATGCGTTCTAATCGTATTGCAGTACTACACATAGATCGGCTTTGATACCACTGAAGGGAATTAGCGGTAGAAAACAAAAAAATTCTTGCTAGCGCAACCCCATAATTAATTCGCCCATGATCTATTCTATGAGTAATGCAATAATGATCTAGGGTTTCGGTGTCATACCTTTGAAGACCGAAAAGTGTTACGTTCGTTTGAACGTTGTCGATGTAGTCGTACTGCTTGCGACCTCAAGGTCTCAACGATCCTGACGGCGTGATGACGATCCCGCCGGCGTGACGAAGAGCTTGATGCTGATGTAGACGGAACCCCGACAGCAAGCGCCACAAGTGTCGCGCCTCAAAGTTATCGCACACGTGCGGTTGCCGATGACGCCTCCGTGCTCAGATCCAGCAGAGGTGCGGAAGACGATTCGCCGGATCACGGACCGCTCCACGACGCAACAGAAGTGCGTCGAAGCGACTATCCTATTAGAGAGGGAGGAGCCAGCACCGCATCAGCGTACGGATGGTGACGAACTCAACCCCGAGCGTGCCCCAACAGGGGGCTTCTCAGGTAGAAGAGAGAGGGAGAAGAGAAAGGCTCTCAAGGGCCAGGTGTCTTTTTCTCTTCCCTCTAGGCTCCACTATATATAGGGGGGGGGAGCAGCCTTGCCCCTCCTCCAAGATGGAGGGAGGCGGCCAAGGTGGGGCCCCCCCAAACCCTAGCTGACTAGGACTAGGAGAGAGGGGGGGTGAGGTGGCGGCCAAGGGGATGAGGGGGGCGGCTGGGCCCCCCCCCTCCTTCCAATTCAGCCCATGGCGCCTTCTCCTTTAGGGTTTTCCTCATATGGGCTTCCTCCTTATGAATTCAGCCCATCTAGGAGTATGACCCCAAATAATCAATTAAATAAATGAATATTAATATTAATTCATTAATTAATATATAATAGTATTTATTAATTCCCCGCTGATCCGTAACTCTTTTCGGATCGCTTCGAACTCCTTCGAACTCCGCCGGAACTCATTCCGAACTCCACCGGAACTCTTCCGATTTTACCGGAACCCTTTCCGATGCCCCTATATGAATCCTCTAATCATTCCGATAAATCCTTTGAATAACCAAACTGCCATCGACACCTTAAGTGTGTTTCCCTATCGGTTCGGGACCTCTCCGGTCATGAGCGAGACACTCTCGGTCAATGATTATTAAACTGCGCCTGGATGTGGGCAATAACCCCCGGGATATCCTCGTACTGTCGGTGAACCGTAAATGTCGAATCCTATCCCTTTGTCATTCGATACTTGCCTTGTCCGAGATTTGGTCGACGGTATCCGATACCTAGTTCAATCTCGTTACCGACAATGCACTTAACTCGTTCCCATATATAATATTTCATCTCCGTGAACCCGTCACATGTTGCGCAGCAATATCGATGAAATCTTACCGAGTGGGCCCTGAGTATCTTCCTTACCATGCAGGTAGACAAATCCCGATCTTGATCATTCGCCTCAGCTCATCCCTCCGGAACACCGAAGATACACCTTTATGATCGCCCTGTCACGGTGCGACGGTTGATGTTCTCACAAGCATCCCTCGGAGACAACGATTCTAAAATGATCTCACGGTCTAAGGATTAGGTTACAACATCACTACTAATTGCAACGGTGAACTTCATGACTCGATCACGTTGCAATACTATAAGTCCGGGAAATGTTCATCACTATCATCACCCATGATTTGATCCCATTGTCAAGTGGCATGACCCATGATCAGGAAACCTTGATCATCTCGTGACCTCAATGGACCAGTGGCTAGAGGCACACCGGGAACTGTTTTGTTTACATATCACACGTGCATCATACGTTTCCTCTTGATGCAGTTATAGCATGATAATAAAACTATTTCGAACTTGATGAAATATGTCAAATAACATCCCATATTATTTTCCTCTAGGGCATATTTCCTTCAGTCTCCCACTTACACTACAGTACAAATAATCTAGCTTGCATTACCTGATCAACATACATCTCTATGTAATTTGATCTTGCTTGCTCGTGGCAGAGGAATTGTCTCATGGTCTGAATCAATCAGAACCAGTTGTTTGCAAATCTTAAATGTCACCTTGTTTGACATTTAACCTTTATCATCCAATGATAACATTGTTGAAGTATAAGTTTTGGTTTCAAAATAATACTTCTATCCTCATGACATATGCATAGCCTCTAGGACTTGTACATAGCCATGTCTATCGGATATAAACATATTACCTTGGGTATTAATAGGAATCATCCTAACCTTTTCATATACCTGCTATTTCCTGAAATAGCTTCTTACAACTTATAAATGTAGACTTCAGTCATCATTTGTATCAAATACATCTCTGATGTCTCATCCACTCCCAATATCTTATCGAACGAGTTAAAAAACTATAGCGGGATTTCAATCTTGTTGAAGTAATGACAATATTGTAACACATTACAACTATGTCCATTAATTCTCTAAGATTCTTAGAATCATGTCTTGTTCTCTCACTAGAACATTACAAGACATTTCTATATTCCATCCAATCAATTTCATCAGATGAAATTTCTTTTGGTACTGTCCTTCTTCTAAGGACCAGGGTCTTAATTGTCAGGTATTCATAATACTTGAGTCATCACTCAAATCTTCTCCAAGTTTTCAAGTTAGAATTTTATTCATTACTTGAACCATTCTGAACTCTTTCAGAATCACCACTCAGAAAAATGTTCTGACTTCATTACATTCTATCTTCATAGATTTTAATATATTAAATCAACTTTCACTTGGTTTATTACAGGCTTTATATTATCCCCCATATGTCAAACACATATGAATAATATCTCCAAGTCTCTATTTAATATGTCATTCACATATTAATTCAGATACTTATGCAGCTCCCACTCAAAATATGTCTCATACATTCAATTTTGATGTTACTGTTGACTCTCACTCAAAATATGTCTCATACATTCCATTTTGATGTGATAGCCTAGCTCCCACTTAGTTTCATAAACTTAGTTCTCTTGATATTTTGGTACTTCCTCCAAAATCCCTTGATCTTACGATCAAATCAAGAAATCATCCATGAGGTGTTAGTATTCAACCAATTCACGAAAGCATCATTCAAAGTCCAATTTGAATAATTCTTGGTTTCTATGAATTCTTGAATATTACCAACAAGTCCCCTTCTAATTCATCAAATTGTATTTGATCCATTCATACCCTTTTAGTCCTGGATCCTCTTGAGTAACCAATTTTACTCAACGAGCTAGATAAGTACAATTACTTTACTATCTCAAATTTGATTCAGGGTGTTAATGACTCTTCAGTCACTCCTCATATCATTAATTTCACCATCGCTTCTTTGTAATTCATAGGCATGCCCTTATCTTTAATAAGGTCAACTCAAACATGAATGTCATTCTTTCATAAGACATCTAATTCATGAATCCTACTTCCACTTTAAAGTTTCAGGGCCTATATGAAATTTCATGATCATTATCACAATTTCATTCTCTATTAATCTTTTAGTCACATCGCGGAACTCCTTTCGCTGCGCCACTTCTGATTAATCCAAAGATAAGGTCAATTACCTTGTTCGACCATTACTCCCTTTCATCAACTATTTTATCAGAGAAAACTCCTTTTCTACAAAAATATTTATCTCCATAAATCTAGTTGAGGAAACATATGCACATGTCAAAACATGAACATTCTTTTACAAAGACCCTTTTGTATTAATTTCGAAATTACTCATGAATTTCCGAACATAACACAAATGCCATAAACTTATGGATGTGTTGTCACAAAAGATATGGCTTTACTAATTCTTTTGTGGGTTACTAATTTTTTCGAATTTACTAAACTATGAACACATTATTCGCTCAATCTTAACAACACACAATGGAGCTCTTTATTAAAATATCCTTAATGATTTCCACATATCAACTCTTTGATGTGTCACATGCATTTTAGACTCATTGAACCATTTTCAAATGTCTAACGCATACAATCATTATTTCCTTGTAAATACCATGAATACTCGAGATAATATCTCGCACTATTTTATTGAAGTGTTTCTCACATCATCATGCATTAACATTCAATAATCCTTATTTAAGTCAATTTATTTAGCGATGCATCATCAATTAGAGATCAAAATATCTCGAATCAATCTGATTTCATCAAGTATGAAATTTACTTTGCGCCCCAAATAAATATGGCAAAAACAATAGTGCTTGTTCTCATAACAGAATGTTTATCTCACTTGGATATTTTAATGCATACAAATATTTCAATCATCATAAAGACTAGGAAATAAAAGATACCAATGCAATCACAACGCGAACCAAAAACCTTTACTCATATATATTGATATAACAACTGATTTGTTTCTCAAATACGAATAAACCTCTTGCCTTAGGCAAGTTACAAAAGAAAGGTCCACACTCTAGTGATAGCAAAAACTGTATCTAAATCCTTAATCCAATCCAGATGATAACTACTAGTAGAGGAGCGTCGTTGGCGTCAACTCCTTGTCGCCATCAGCACTCAATGTCCTCCATCCATCATGTTGTCCACGGTTTCCCCTGTTTTCACATAAAACAAAAGGATTAGTATCATATACTCAAATCCGTAAAGCAACATACAACATTTGTATCTTAGTATATCACATATACCTGTCACATCAATGAACTCAACTTCATTGGAACCAGCACTTTCCACATCATTATGTAGTATCTGCTTGGTCTTGAGCCACTTCAGGAAATCAAGGAAATACTGCGGGTTACCAGCTAACACGTATTCCTTGACGACATGATCATAGCTGGGTGGCAGTGTAGCAAGCACTCCTTGGATCAATGTGCCATGATCCGTCCAGCATTCCCAATCATTGGTAAGCTCATCATACAATGTTTCCATAATCATTATATGATCCAATAAGTTGCCATTCTCTTCCATTCTCATAGAAAAGAAAATCTTTGAGCACTCGTATTTCCCCAACCTTACTTGGTCGCTAAACAGAACAGTTTTGAGATGGTCGATGATTTCATAAGGATCGACGAACTCAAAAGACTGCCTGAGCTGTGGATCCACAGAAGCCTGTATGGCCCACTGAACAACCAAGGCGTTGTCCTTGTAGACACGGTACTTATCAAAGTCATTGACATTTCTAGGCATAGCTCCCAGAGGTGCCCTTATTGCACGAAGAAGGTTGTTCTTAATTAGCATTTCTCTAAGACGCCCAAACCATGGAACAAAGTTCGACCCATCCGGCTTAAGTCTCTCTCCAGTTACTAAGGAACTGACTCGGATCTCCTCAAGATCAATGTAGTGACTATCCATTGTCTACAAATATATTTGCAAAAGTAAGACTAAGTTCAAAATAAATGGAATTCAATCAACAAATAGAACTCCCACTTAAAGTTTGTACCCTCGACACAAAGTTTAAGTGATTACATGATCCCTTTAGTTATTGGCACCCGACGACGTTATCTATCCGGCATGCTATAATTTCAAAGGTGGACATAGTCATGTCGATCACATCATTCATGTGACTCATGCTTGATCTTTCGATCGTCCTGTGTTTCGAGGCCATATCTACATATGCCAGGCTCGCCAATTCAACCTTATAAGTATTCCGCATGCAGAAGCCGGGGAAGACTGCTCTTATTAGGTAACCTTGCTTCTACACACCGTATGCGAACGAAGATCGGGCCCCCCGAAGTTCATCAGTGAGGTAACCGAACTTCGAACTTTCTTGGTGTTGCAATTTTAAGGAAAAACACAATTTTGGTATTGATGAGGGGTCATCTTAACTATACAAGACAAAACCATTTTATTGTATGCAAATTTTAAGATGGTCACACTTTTATTAACATCACATGCAATAACAGTTATTGGGTTTATTATTGTATGTAGATCCCTATCTAATACTCTTTCCGGTAGGACGCCATCTTGCAGACGCTTCCGGTAATAATCCCCTCAAGACATTATATTATTACTACGACTAGCAATTTTAATGTCACAATGATATCAGCATTACCAAGCCCTGATTGCAAATTAACAATAGACTCCTCTATTTTAACTCTTGCAAGATTTTTACATGGCTGCTAGGACTATTCCGTAAAAGAACTATTTCTTCCCTACGAAATTACAACCACAACGCCGAATATACAATTGTTTCTATTACACCCCTTTCGGGGCCCTCCTTGCAAATAGCGCAACCGCTAAAGTGAAAATACCGACACCCCCCCGAAGCCGCATATACGGTGCATGCCGTATGTCAAGTGCGGAACCGGTCTCGCCGAAGCGTAAAGTTGGTCGGGGGGCCGCAAATCCACAATGCCGCAGTTGAGATAGGTGCACGAAGGGTATCAATTGTAAATTCGACGCCCGCATTACCATATGCGTTCTAATCGTATTGCAGTACTACACATAGATCGGCTTTGATACCACTGAAGGGAATTAGCGGTAGAAAACAAAAAATTTCTTGCTAGCGCGACCCCATAATTAATTCGCCCATGATCTATTCTATGAGTAATGCAATAACGATCTAGGGTTTCGGTGTCATACCTTTGAAGACCGAAAAGTGTTACGTTCGTTTGAACGCTGTCGATGTAGTCGTACTGCTTGCGACCTCAAGGTCTCGACGATCCTGACGGCGTGATGACGATCCCGCCGGCGTGACGAAGAGCTTGATGCTGATGTAGACGGAACCCCGACAGCAAGCGCCACAAGTGTCGCGCCTCAAAGTTATCGCACACGTGCGGTTGCCGATGACGCCTCCGTGCTCAGATCCAGTAGAGGTGCGGAAGACGATTCGCCGGATCACGGACCGCTCCACGGCGCAACAGAAGTGCGTCGAAGCGACTATCCTATTAGAGAGGGAGGAGCCAGCACCGCATCAGCGTACGGATGGTGACGAACTCAACCCCGAGCGTGCCCCAACAGGGGGCTTCTCAGGTAGAAGAGAGAGGGAGAAGAGAAAGGCTCTCAAGGGCCAGGTGTCTTTTTCTCTTCCCTCTAGGCTCCACTATATATAGGGGGAGGGGGGAGCAGCCTTGCCCCTCCTCCAAGATGGAGGGAGGCGGCCAAGGTGGGGCCCCCCCAAACCCTAGCCGACTAGGACTAGGAGAGAGGGGGGGTGAGGTGGCGGCCAAGGGGGTGAGGGGGGCGGCTGCCCCCCCCCCCCCCCCCCCCCCCCTCCTTCCAATTCAGCCCATGGCGCCTTCTCCTTTAGGGTTTTCCTCATATGGGCTTCCTCCTTATGAATTCAGCCCATCTAGGAGTATGACCCCAAATAATCAATTAAATAAATGAATATTAATATTAATTCATTAATTAATATATAATAGTATTTATTAATTCCCCGCTGATCCGTAACTCTTTTCGGATCGCTTCGAACTCCTTCGAACTCCGCCGGAACTCATTCCGAACTCCACCGGAACTCTTCCGATTTTACCGGAACCCTTTCCGATGCCCCTATATGAATCCTCTAATCATTCCGATAAATCCTTTGAATAACCAAACTGCCATCGACACCTTAAGTGTGTTTCCCTATCGGTTCGGGACCTCTCCGGTCATGAGCGAGACACTCTCGGTCAATGATTATTAAACTGCGCCTGGATGCGGGCAATAACCCCCGGGATATCCTCGTACTGTCGGTGAACCGTAAATGTCGAATCCTATCCCTTTGTCATTCGATACTTGCCTTGTCCGAGATTTGGTCGACGGTATCCGATACCTAGTTCAATCTCGTTACCGACAATGCACTTAACTCGTTCCCATAATATTTCATCTCCGTGAACCCGTCACATGCTGCGCAGCAATATCGATGAAATCTTACCGAGTGGGCCCAGAGTATCTTCCTTACCATGCAGGTAGACAAATCCCGATCTCGATCATTCGCCTCAGCTCATCCCTCCGGAACACCGAAGATACACCTTTATGATCGCCCTGTCACGGTGCGATGGTTGATGTTCTCACAAGCATCCCTCGGAGACAACGATTCTAAAATGATCTCACGGTCTAAGGATTAGGTTACAACATCACTACTAATTGTAACGGTGAACTTCATGACTCGATCACGTTACAATACTATAAGTCCGGGAAATGTTCATCACTATCATCACCCATGATTTGATCCCATTGTCAAGTGGCATGACCCATGATCAGGAAACCTTGATCATCTCGTGACCTCAATGGACCAGTGGCTAGAGGCACACCGGGAACTGTTTTGTTTACATATCACACGTGCATCATACGTTTCCTCTTGATGCAGTTATAGCATGATAATAAAACTATTTCGAACTTGATGAAATATGTCAAATAACATCCCATATTATTTTCCTCTAGGGCATATTTCCTTCAGTAACCTACGCTAGTTCATCCTCTGGATTTTCTCGGGGTTTCTACTATCATTCTTAAATTCCTCGTATGCGTAAGTACAGTGTTCATATACATTTTGTTTAATATAGTTTGTTCCCTAGATTGTTGTGAGATTTTGTTCCTCTGGATTTTTGCCCCATTTCGGATAGGGTTTATTCAGTTCATCCACTGTTCATCATCTGTTCTTCTTATTGTCTGCTCATTCTTCTTCAGATTTGACGTCTTCTTGTATTTTAGTGATGCCGATCTTCCGAGTCTGTGGCGAGCCACATGAGAAATGCTTCCGTTCAAAGAGGGATCCAGATTCGTCCAGCATCGTCATCAACCAGGAACAGTTTTTTTACAGCTAGGACTGTAGGGCTTACGCCCCACAGTATTTTATTACCAAAGAGTTCAAATGGCTACTGTACAAATAGTTACAAGAGAAGAAAGCAGAAAAAACAGGCTAAGCTAATAATTACATCAGTGACTCAATCCATGTTGTAATGCTCTGTACATGTTTATCTTTCACCCTATGTACATGCAGGGTGACCTCATGAATGAAACGCCTCCTCCAGCCACCAAAGGAAGGTAAAACCCCCTGGAAGATTGCCTCATTTATCTGCTTCCACATGTGCTAGGCTGCTAGAATAACCACTTCAGTAAAGAAGGGCCTACCAAATTTCGTTCGGGCCTTATGAAAGATCTCTTCAAACGTATCTGCTGGCTCCCATTCCACCTGGATATATGACTAGATTCGTTTACTGAAATTGCAGTCAAACAATAGATGGAGCTAGTCCTTCGTTGCATGTGTTGGGAAAAGCACAATGGAGAGAGGGAGACACATTACAGTGCCTTCTTCTAAGCATATCTCTAGTATTCAGTCTATCACTAACGTGCGCCCTTCTACTTCCCCGCTAGCCCGACGTGCGCCCTTTTTTCATGGATGGATGTCGGCCTTGTTATGTATGAGGATGATCTTGTTATGGTTGGTTTCGTACGATGATACTTGCTATGTATGATGATTCTTGTTATGTATAATGATGTCGTTGTTCTTTTACTGCGATTCTACTGCCATTTACTATTACTTACTGCTATTTTTCTGCTACTATATTTGCTGAAAAAAATGGCAGCGCCTGTGCTGACGGCATCCCTGCATTGTGCCAAATGGAAGGGTCAGGTCAGGCCACGTCAACTATTTTGGGTCAGCTGTGCCGAAGGCATTGCCGTCAGCACATCCCTTGCTCTGGCTGGACGTCAATGAGCCTGTGCTGACGGCAATCGACAGAGGTGCTTCCTGGGCTAACGGCCATTATCCCTTGTTGGGCCCACCTCCTTGCTCTGTCGACGCACTAGTACAAACTCATTACTTAGAGCCTGTGAATTGAGTTGGTTGGACCCATGCTAAAGAAATATCGCCTCGCCCCAGAACCCTTCGACAACTATGAATTTATGACCGTCTCTAAGAAACTTAGAGACTGCTGAAAATTAGATCAGTCTCCCGTCTCCAAGAAATGACAGCTATAAATAGGAACCGTCTCGGGACTCCTCGTTAGACGGTTAGTATTCACAGACGCCTCTAGCACTTGCAATTCGCAGACGACCATGAATAAGAACCGTCCCCAGGGGGTTAAATCTTAAAATAGGCACCCCCGCCAGTTCCAGTGAATGTATTACGGTAACCTACGCTAGTTCATCCTCTGGATTTTCTCGGGGTTTCTACAATCATTCTTAAATTCCTCGTATGCGTAAGTGCAGTGTTCTTATACATTTTGTTTAATATAGTTTGTTCCCTAGATTGTTGTGAGATTTTTCCTCTAGATTTTTGCCCCATTTCGGATAGGGTTTATTCAGTTCATCCACTATTCATCATCTGTTCTTCTTATTGTCTGCTCAATCTTCTTTAGATTTGACGTCTTCTTGTATTTTAGTGATGCCGATCTTCCGAGTCTGTGGCTAGCCACATGAGAAATGCTTCCGTTCAAAGAGGGATCCAGATTCGTCCAGCATCGTCATCAACCAGGAACAGTTTTTTACAGCTAGGACTGTCGGGCTTACGCCCCACAGTATTTTATTACCAAAGAGTTCAAACGGCCACTGTACAAATAGTTACAAGAGGAGAAAGCAGAAAAAAGGCTAAGCTAATAATTGCATCAGTGACTCAATCCATGTTGTAATGCTCTGTACATGTTTATCTTTCACCCTATGTACATGCAGGGTGACCTCATGAATGAAACGCCTCCTCCAGCCACCAAAGGAAGGTAAAACCCCCTGGAAGATTGCCTCATTTATCTGCTTCCACATGTGCTAGGCTGCTAGAATAACCACTTCGGTAAAGAAGGGCCTACCAAATTTTGTTCGGGCCTTATGAAAAATCTCTTCAAACGTATCAGCTGGCTCCCATTCCACCTGGATATATGACTAGATTCGTTTACTGAAATTGCAGTCAAAAAATAGATGGAGCCGGTCCTTCGTTGCATGTGTTGGGAAAAGCACAATGGAGAGAGGGAGACACATTCCAGTGCTTTCTTCTGAGCATATCTCTAGTATTCAGTCTATCACTAACGTGCGCCCTTCTACTTCCCCGCTAGCCCGGCGTGCGCCCTTTTTTCATGGATGGATGTCGGCCTTGTTATGTATGAGGATGATCTTGTTATGGTTGGTTTCGTACGATGATACTTGCTATGTATGATGATTCTTGTTATGTATAATGATGTCATTGTTCTTTTACTGTGATTCTACTGCCATTTACTATTACTTACTGCTATTTTTCTGCTATTATATTTGCTGAAAAAAATGACAGCGCCTGTGCCGACGGCATCCCTGCATTGTGCCAAATGGAAGGGTCAGGTCAGGCCACGTCAACTATTTTGGGTCAGCTGTGCCGAAGACATTGCCGTCAGCACATCCCTTGCTCTGGCTGGACGTCATTGAGCCTGTGCTGACGGCAATCGACAGAGGTGCTTGCTGGGCTAACGGCTGTTATCCCTTGTTGGGCCCACCTCCTAGTTCTGTCGACGCACTAGTACAAACTCATTACTTAGAGCCTGTGAATTGAGTTGGTTGGACCCATGCTAAAGAAATATCGCCTCGCCCCAGAACCCTTCGACAACTATGAATTTACGACCGTCTCTAAGAAACTTAGAGACTGCTGAAAATTAGATCAGTCTCCCGTCTCCAAGAAATGACATCTATAAATAGGAACCGTCTTGGGACTCCTTGTTAGATGGTTAGTATTCACAGACACCTCTAGCACTTGCAATTTGCAGATGACCATGAATAAGAACCGTCCCCAGGGGGTTAAATCTTAAAATAGGCACCCCCGCCAGTTCCAGTGAATGTAGTATGGTAACCTATGCTAGTTCATCCTCTGGATTTTCTCGGGGTTTCTACAATCGTTCTTAAATTCCTCGTATGCGTAAGTACAGTGTTCTTATACATTTTGTTTCATATAGTTTGTTCCCTAGATTGTTGTGAGATTTTGTTCCTCTGGATTTTTGCCCCATTTCGGATAGGATTTATTCAGTTCATCCACTGTTCATCATCTGTTCTTCTTATTGTCTGCTCAATCTTCCTCTGATTTGACGTCTTCTTGTATTTTAGTGATGCCGATCTTCCGAGTCTGTGGCCAGCCACATGAGAAATGCTTCCGTTCAAAGAGGGATCCAGATTCATCCAGCATCGGCATCAACCAGGAACAGTTTTTTTATAGCTAGGACTGTAGGGCTTACGCCCCACAGTATTTTATTACCAAAGAGTTCAAACGGCCACTGTACAAATAATTACAAGAGGAGAAAGCAGAAAAAACAGGCTAAGCTAATAATTACATCAGTGACTCAATCCATGTTGTAATGCTCTGCACATGTTTATCTTTCACCCTATGTACATGCAGGGTGACCTCATGAATGAAACGCCTCCTCCAGCCACCGAAGTAAGGTAAAACCCCCTGGAAGATTGCCTCATTTATCTGCTTCCACGTGTGCTAGGCTGCTAGAATAACCACTTCAGTAAAGAAGGTCCTACCAAATTTCGTTCGGGCCTTATGAAAAATCTCTTCAAACGTATCAGCCGGCTCCCATTCCACCTGGAGATATGACTAGATTCGTTTACTAAAATTGCAGTCAAAAAATAGATGGAGCCAGTCCTCCGTTGCATGTGTTGGGAAAAGCACACAATGGAGAGAGGGAGACACATTCCAGTGCCTTCTTCTAAGCATATCTCTAGTATTCAGTCTATCACTAACAAGAAGCTAGGCAAACACCTTAATCCTCAACAGCACCTTGCTTTTCCAAATCCACATATATATCGGGCTGGCAATGACTTGCCTAAAGCAATGCTTATAGTATAGTCGCGAGGTGTATGCACCATTGGTCCAGATTGTGCTCCACTTATCATTTGAGTTTGGGTCAAGGTGTACCGACTGAAGCATAGATTGAAGGGAAAGAATTTCCTGATAGGCCTGATGAGAAAGGGGTAACTCAAACAGTTCAGAAACCTCTTCAGCCGAAATAACCTTTCTAACAGAAATTTTATCATCAAGAGCAAAAGAGTGCAGTCTGGGGAAACGATCGTGTAAAGGGAGCCCATTCCACTTGTCATGCCAAAAGAGAGCAGTGTCACCAGAACCCACAGAGATGTTGCAAAGAGGAATATACTTGTCAGCCAGCTGCATGATGTCTTTCCACCAAAAGAAACCACAAAGCTTTGAAGCATGAGGCGCACCATCAGGATAGTGCTGCCAAACTAGATCAACCCAAGGAATATCCTCTTTGTTATAGAATTTATGAAGGTGTTTTATCAGCAGCCCTTCATTCTGTGTCCTAAAATCCATAATCCCAAGACCCCCACTCGCCTTGGGTTTGCAAACCATGTCCCAGGATGCCAAAGAGTGGCCAGAAGAATCAGCTCCTTTTTTTCTCCAAAGACATTGTCTAATTATGCGGTTTATTTGCTTGAGAATACCTTCTGGAATGTCCAACGAGCATAGGAAAAAAATTGGCATGGACGATAAGCAAGAAGCAATCAGCTGTAACCTACCTCCATAGGCCAGAAAAGTGGAGCTAGCAGTGAGCCTTCTCTCCAAACGATCCACCAGAGGCATAAGCTCCGCCATCCTCAGCCTAGTTGTGCCCATTGGCAACCCCAGATAAGTGAAGGGAAAACTGCCAATACCATAGCCAAAAACAGTAGCCAAATTCTGAACTTCTTCGTCCGAAATGTTGATGGGCAGCATACAAGACTTATGGAAGTTGATGGAGAGGCTAGTTGAATTTGAAAAATCTTGCAAGGCAGTTTTAAGAATCACCAGTTGATCAGGATCAGCTTCCAGGACAAGTATAGTATCGTCAGCATATTGGACTATGGGGAAGTCTGCCTGATTAACCATAATCGGCAGCTTGAGGAGGCCACGATCTTTAAGATCATTGATCACATATTGGAGTAGCTCAGCACCCAAAACGAACAGAAGGGGTGAGAGAGGATCCCCCTGTCTCACCCCCCTCTTGCATCTAAAATTTCTGCCAGGCACCCCATTGATCAGAACAGAAGAGGTACCAGATTCCAACAGATTTTTTGCCCATGCAATAAACACTTCAGTGAAGCCCATCTGCCTTAGGATTAAATACCAGGAACAGTTTCAGAATGTTGTCGTGAGTTATCTTTGGCCTCAATCAGCAAAGTACTGGTATGTATTGTGGATGAGGAGTAGTATCAGTGGAAAAGCATTTCAATCATTTCAAATATCATATATGTGTATATCTATTAGGAATTTACTTAAGATCTTAGGAGTAGTAGCAGTGGAAAAGCATTTCAATCAGTTCAAATATCTTGTATGTGTATCTTTGTTAGGAATTTTCTTAAGATTTCAGGAGTAGTAGTAGTGGGAAAAGCATTTCAATTAGTTCAAATATCATATATGTTTATCTTTGTTATGAATTTCCCTAAAATTCAGGAGTAGTACCATGGAAAAGCATTTCAATCAGTTCAAATATCATATATGTGTATCTCTGTTAGGATTTTTCTTAAGATTTCAGTAGTAGTAGCAGTGGGAAAAGCATTTCAATCAGTTAGTTTCTATTTGTACCATCCATTCACCCTTGTCATCATCTCTATTCATTAGGAAATGGTAATCGGAAATTTGTTAAGAACTAGCATAAGTAACTGAATTTGTTAAGAAATAAAACCCATAAGTATTTTGCATATATTGTAACCAAATTAATTATCTTTGTTAGTGCAAAGTACTATATTTAGCCGCAAGTAGTAGTAGTGTTTATTGTAGATCAGGAAATGGTAAAAGAAACTGTTAAGAAAATAGCACGAGTAGATGAATTTGTTAAGAAATAACCCATTAGTGCTTTGACATGACCAGTGATATGCCTCTCTGCTTCCCAATATCACTATAGCTAAACTAGGACAATTGACTCAATGTTTGTAAGATAACCCAATTGACCCATTGTTTTTTATTCTCAGGATGTTCCTTGTCACTTCAAGGAAAGAATTGACGACTTTGTCAATAAGTGGCTACCTGCTATGTCCTCGGGACATAGGTTTGAGCTTTTCTTGGTGAAAAGAGAAGAGGCTACATTCATAAGAGGACCATTCCAGAATTCCGTCATAGGTCGGCTACTTAGCCGATAAGTGGCTACCTGCTGTGTCGACTACTTTGCTCTCAGTGATTTTGTGACCTTCACATTAATCATACGCTAGAAAGGAGCTGAAGTAGGAGCTGAGGAAGATGAAGACTAAGGAAGAAGGATCTAAGCAGGAAGGATCCGAGGAAGATGTGGAGGTAGAGGAGGTTGTGAGCAGAGGTGAGCATGTGTTTCATATGACAGCACGTACCCCTAATGGTGACATCAAAGAATTTAACTATATTCCTGGTATGTGCTTTCCAATCAAATAGATGTATTGTCTGCCCATCTGAAATCGTTTTAATGTTAACTATAATTTACATGACTAACTTTTCTAGATGTGGATCCCAACATCAATGAGCTTTTTATAGGAGTGTCTTCGAAGATATATATATCTTTACAATTCCTAACATGTGTGCCGTCACTTTTGAGATGATGAATGAAGTAAACAGGTAGAGACGGGTTCAAGAGGATAAGTTTTCCCATCTGTCTGAAATCTATTACTTTGTTACAATGCTCCATGGAATTTATCAAGATAACAACATCTTCGTGATTATAGCTCAACCATTTTAATACATTATTACTTGTGTGTTTACTAAATTATATGTTTTTACTAACTCTTCATTTCAGGTCATGCCATCAAGCTTTGCACATGGTTACAAGATCCAACGCTAAGGTAGAGCTCTGTTTCAAACCTATGGCATGGATGTACCTATTGAGGGGAATTACCTAATCCTTCATGGAAACCTGAATGAGATAGAGTTCAGCAATGGCTGCACCGAGTTCTACGGCATGAACCTGAAGGATATCCGTGACGGAAAACAATAAATTTTTCCTATCAAAGCGTGAATTACCCGATTGCCCAAGATCTATCTATTAGTAAATGCACAACGGTTAATGGAAGATGCTACGTTAACATACCTTATGTGCTTACCGGAGCGTTGCGGAACGTTCATCGAACGTGGTCGATGTAGTCGAACAGCTTGCGACCTCAAGGCCTCGACGAACTCGGAGCTTGTCGACGAACTTGATGTTGACGAAGATGGCGCGACAACAAGTGCCTCAAGTGTGACACCTCGAAGGTTTTGCACACGTACGGTGGAAGACGACTTCTTCCTCTTCCCCGATCCAGCGGAGTTGCGGAAGTAGATGTGCCGGATTCGGAGATCCAGCAGCATGACGGCGTGCAGCTTACGAAGCTTCCTTCTTCCTCGGTCGAGGCACCAGCTGGGGCACCCGCACAAGGAGGGAGAGAGAGAGGCGCAGGAGGAGAGGGGCAGAGCTCCAGCTTGGGAGCTCTCACCTTTTCCTGGTGGAGGATTGTGTGTCCTCTCCTCCTGGGGGGCTCTCTTTATATAGGGAGCATGGTGCAGGGTTTTGCCCCTCCTGCAAGAAGGAGGGAGGGGGCCGGTAGCTAGGCTAGGGAAGACCCCACGCCCAACCCTAGGGCTGGGGTGGGCTGCGGCCAAGGGGGAAGGGGCTAGCTGGGCCCCACGCGCCCCAAAACCCTAGGGTCCAAGGCGCCTCCCCTCTTGGGCCTCCCTTCCGGAGTTTGGCCCATTAAGGGATGGCAGCCTATTAAAGCCTCTAATTAAATATTAATAATTAATATTAATTCATAATTAATATATATTACTACATATTTAATTCCCGCTGATCCGAAACTCCTTTCGGATCATTTCGAACTACCTTCAAAAGCCCTCAGAACTCTTTCCGATATTCCTATATGCATTCTTCGCTTACTCCGAAGTCACCGCCACACATCTTACCACTACTAGGAAACAGGCTACCAGTGGCGCACCTTTTCACCCTTTCTGTGGCGCATCCCTAGAAATAGTGGATGCGCCACTAAATCCTCGCCACTAAAATATATTTCTGTGGCGCACGCCGGTGGTGCGCCACAGAAATGCCAAATTCTGTGGCGCATCCTAGCACCGTGCGCCACAGAAATATTTTAGTGGCGCATCCCACCTTGGTGCGCCACAGAATTTTTTTTGAATTTCAAAAAAAAGGGCGGCCAGATCTAGATCCAGATCTGGATCTAGATCTGGCCGTCGGAATTTCGTCGGAGCTCGTCGGAGACCGTGTTGCCGTGGGTGGAGGAAGGGGTCGTCGGAGGTCGCCGGATGAGGTCGCCGGATGAGGTCGCCGGAGTGGAGGAGGAGGTCGCCGGAGTGGAGGCCGAGGTCACCGGAGTGGAGGAGGAGGTTGCCGGTGGTGGAGGAGGTCGCCGGAGGTGGAGGAGGAGGTCACCGAAGGTGGAGGTCGTCGGGGTTGTGGAGGTGGTCGCCGGGGTGGTGAGGAGGTCACCGGAGTTGTGGAGCTCGCCGTAGTTGTGGAGGAGGTCGCCGGAGTTGTGGAGGAGGTCGCCGGAGGTGGAGGTGGAGGTGGAGGTGGAGGTGGAGGTGGAGGTGGAGGTGGAGGAGGAGTAGAGAAGATGTGGAGTAGAGGAGAAGAGATGGAGGAGGGAGGAGAAGGGGAGGGAAGTGTAGAGGAGAAGGGAAGAGGAGAAAGAAAGAGTAGAAGTGGAGTGAGAACTGAAGGAGATGAGGAGAAAAGGGGAAAAGAGAGGGAGATGAGGGGCGCCGGCGGGATTCAAATTTTGAATCTCACAATTCTGTGGTGCATGGGCTAGACATGCGCCACAGATTTTTTTTCCTTTTTTTGAATTTTTTTTATTTTGCTGGGAAAATTCTTCTGTTGGCCATAACTTTTTTTTCGTTTGGAATTTTGAGAATCTAAAAAAAGGCTAACCGGGTATACCCGGGTGAGGGCGGTTCCGAAATTTTCTCTAGTTATTTTTAAGGTATTATACGCATTTTTTCGACGTCGTATGCAAAAGTTATGGCCAATTTAATATTTCTTTACCTACTATTGGAAAAAAGGTCAAAATGTCTATTTCAAATTTTTCCTACAAACTAGACCCTAAACCTTCCATATATCTAAAAGGATTTTATTTTTTGAATTTTTTATCATTTTCTTTCACTCTGTGCAAAACTAAAAAGGCGATCCACGGGGGGGGGGGGGGGGGGGTGGGATCTGAAATCCGGGCACAATTCCTTGTGCCGCATGTGGCCCCATGCGCCACAGAATTATGATTTCTTATGGCGCATGTGGCCCCATGCGCCACAGAAAGGGCACCCACCCAATCATTGGTGCCGGGGCCACCATATTTCTGTGGCGCATGCGTCTAGATGCGCCACAGAAATATGTCTTTCTGTGGCGCATGTGGCCCCATGCGCCACAGAAAGACATATTTCTGTGGCGCATCTAGACGCATGCGCCACAGAAAGACATATTTCTGTGGCGCATGCCAAGTGGTGCGCCACAAAAAAACAATTTAGTGGCGCATGGAATAATGGTGCGCCACAAATAGCACTCCACCTATAGCTAGTTTCCTAGTAGTGTACGTGTCATAGACACCTTAAGTGTGTTACCCAAGCTGTCCGAGAAGCTCACAGGTAGAAGGACATCAAGCGATCCGACCAATGATTATGCTGCGCCTGGATGCGGGCAATAATCCCTGAGAGCTCAACGAAGATCTTTTTGTCATTGAACCGTAAATGTCGAGTTCTATCCCTTGTCACTTGGATACTTGCCTTATCCAAGATCTGATCAACGGTATCAAATACCTAGCTCAATCTTGTTGCCGATAAAGCACTTTAACTTATTCCTGTAATATCTCATCCCCGTGAACCATTCTCATGTTGCGCAACATTATGATGAGATCTTACCGAGTGGGCCCAGAGTATCTCTCCGTCACGTGGAGTGGACAAATCCTGATCTTGATCCTTCGCCTCAGCCCACCTCTTCGGAATACCGAAGATACACCTTTATAGCCACCCTGTTACGGTGCAGCGGTTGACGCATTCATGAGTATCCTAGGAGATGACGATTCTAAAAGGACCTCACAGTCTAAGGACTAGAATACAACATCACCTTTATTACGTCGATGAACTCTGTGACTTGATTACGTCGTAATCCCTTTAGGTCCGGGTACGTTCATCATTTCATCACCCATGAAATAATCTCATCGTCAAGTGTTCTGGGCCATGATCAGGAAACCTTGATCATCTCGTGACCGATGAACCAGTGATCTAGAGAATCACCAGGAACTGGGGTTGTTCATATATATCACACGTGCATTAAATGTTTCCTCTTAATGCAGTTATAGCATAATATTAGAACTATCAAAACTTAATGAAATATACCAAAACAATATCCAATATTATTAACTCTAGGGCATATTTCCTTCAGTCTCCCACTTGCACTAGAGTTCAATAATCTAGTTCGCATTTTCAAGGATTATAATATCATATCTCCATATGTATTATCAATCATGCATGCTAGCAAGAGAGGAAGTATCTTACGGTCTGGAATTGTACAGATCCGCTTTATCTTTTGCAATTAATGTCACCTATTTTGACATTAACCACATCATCCAAATGATGTTTTGTTTGAAGTATTCAGAACTTGGGTTCTTAGAGCAATACTTTGTTTCCGTCAATACCATGACGTTCTGCTAAGTCACTTGGACAGTCGCATAGCCATGTGCACCAGGAAATATCACTCTAATTTTCAGAGGACCATTTCCTAACCATTCTGCATACTTGCTATTTTCGAAATAGCCACCGCTAACTTTTGTGGATTCAATCGATAGATGCATTTTATGCACTTCGATACCTGGCTTTTACTGTGACATAATCTTTATGAGGTATTCCTGTCTATCTAGAATAATACTTACATTGTAACACCTTACAATTAAGTCCAAATATTCCTTAGACCTTGGAATTTTATCCTTAGTTCTCATAGAACTTCCAGGATATTCTTAATTCCTGTCCTTCAACAATTCTACCAGGAATTGTATCCAAACCTGTTCTTCATCCAAGAACTTGGGTACATTTTTATCAAATATACAATATGGTTTTATACATATAGAACATATGACTCAGGCATAGTTCAATATATATTACCACTATTTATACCAAGTTCAAAACTTGAATAAATTCCCAGGGCCAACAAGCAAGAAACGCTTTTCAAGGCTTGTCCTTTTCTGAACTCTTTCAGATTTTAATCCAGGGATTACTTTGAAAAAATGTTACTAAACAATGTTCCTTAAGACTAAGGACCAATATTTAATACTATCTGACTTCTTTTATTGGTAGTTTAATTATTCACCTTATGTCTCCACATATGCGAATAAGCTCCCACTCAAATATGACATCATATATGAGTCCTTTCAATAGCTCCCACTTAAAATATATGTCCTTACATATAATTTTGGGAATGCTACTTAGCTCCCACTTAGTTACATAACTAAGGCCCTCTTGACTATTTTGAACTTTTTCAAAAATCTTATGATCAACTTATCATATCAAGAATTTCTGAGATGCAAGAATCCATATGTTTCATTAAACTTTGGATCTTCGCAGAAAACACCCTGAATGTTTCAGGCCATGCTACTTTACGTAGTCAACCTTTGAATTTGTCAATCCACTGTATTTGACAAATCATACTTTCAAGTCCTTCAATTAAATTCCATTTATTCTACGCAATTCCTAAATTACTTTGAATATAAAAGCAACTTCTTACTTGTTGAGATACAAGTACATTTACTTCATATTCTCAAATGTAATTCATTGAGGGTTTTCATGACAAATAGTCATTTCTCATTTTCATTTAGGTCCATCACAATTTCTTTGTAATTAGTAGATTCACCCTTGTTACTTATAGTAGACCACTTAGTCGAAGTTCAATGATCATTATCATTTATTTCTACTATTTAACAAAGTCACGCTTCCGGAACATTTCAATTACGCTACTCTGATTTCAGAGATAAAGTCATTACTTTACTCTGTATCTCACTATTTAGTCTTTTCAACAATTTAACGAAGTACACCTTTTCGAGAAATTCCATTTGACATACAAAACAAATTTTGCATTCAAATCCAGTTGAAGAACTTTGTGATCATAACTCTTTATGAAACACCTACAAAGATTTCTTCTTATTCACTTGTCTATTTCAAATGAAAAATTAATTCAAAAATATGTGGAAACAATATGCAATCAAACATGCACATCCATGTTTCTGTGAATTCAGATGTTTCCTAAATATTTGTGGGATTTGCTAATTCTATATGACAACTCCTAATAACTTAAACGCCCTTTGAAAGAAGATTTATTTCTTTATAACATCAACCTTAATATGATTACAATATGTGTAGGGGCGTATCAACTTATTGATGTCCTTCACATATTCAACATTTTCTTAAAACTCCTTATAAACAAATACTAATAATCATATTAACACTTGAGTCCCTTTGATCAAATCTAGGAAATTCAATATTTTTACTTTATTCTAAAACTCCTTTAGATTCGGGTCTATTAGTAAATCACTATTTACTTATAACTCCCTATAAAGTATACAAAATAATCGTAATCACTACTTGTTGAAACTCATTTACATCATTATGTAATCTTTTCAACAATATCAACCAAGAGCTATCCTGTTTTACCAGAACACCCAAATTTAAGTCACTTAACAATACACGGGAAATAATTTGTCTAAGGATCAAATATCCAAGAGACATTTTATTTATGCTCCCCATGAATACTTGACTCAAATTCGTAGTGTTTTATTCATCAAAACAATACCATTACTAAGTTTGAATGTTATAATAATATTTCATAAATGTTTAGACATTATTACAATAGAGATCAATAACATTTTCATAATCACAAATGTGAACACAAAAGGACTTATTCATAAATATGTAGAACAACTGATTTATTCCAACTCTATATGAATAACTGTCTTACAAGGGGTAAGTCCTAAAAGTTTCACACTAATCTCGATTACAAAACTTTATTCAAAAGTCCCTAAAGATAACTATGGAGATGTAGCTTTATTTGCCCATCAACTCCTTGAGGTCCATCTAATGCTCCATATCCTCTCCATCATGTCTAGCTCCAGCAGACGTTCCTGTTTTCAAATAAAACATGGGTGTAAGTATCATATACTTAATACTGCAAAAGTTTTAACATTTAAAACCTTTAAGTATATCAAAATATATCTTGCCCATCTATGACTTCACCAGCCACGGGCTCAACCTCCATATTCCGAATCTGTTCCTTGACTTGATGGAACGATGCCCATGCTCCCTCTTTCACAAAGCCATCAACATAGCTTGAATAGCTAGGTGGAAGAGAACGCAGCAACACATTTACTACGAAATCCGTTGGGATCCAATGGTCCATGCCCTCAGTTAGGATCTCATAAATATCTTCCATAAGATCCAGGTGAGTTCCCACATCGGTATTTTCTTCCATCCTTGTTGAAAGAAACTTATAAAAGTACTCAAACTGGCCCAGTCTCCACTGGTCTCCAAAGTCATGTATAAGGCCGTGTATCACGCTACTTGCATAGACGAGATCTGAAAACGAGTTCCTTTTCTAGGGAACCATGTTCTCACACATGAGACCGTTTATAGCCATGGAGATAGCCTTATCATCAAGATACTTTTCCAAGTCATTGGGGTCGTCAGGTTCTTCCTCTTCTAGTGGCTCAAAAGCTATTTGAAATGTGTCGTTGTCATCTAGCATCTTATAGACACGCTTGTACCAAGGTATGAAGTTGGACCCATCTAACTTAAGAACCTCGCCTTTCAGAAAATTACCAGTATAGAACAAAATTTCTTTTTCAGCCATGGTCTACACACAAAGTTATTTGCAGAGATTAAGATTAAGTTTTTGATAACTAGTTCAATTTAAAACAAAAGAACTACACTGAAAAATTTAATCCCTCAGAAAAATTTCAGCGACTACACGATCCTTCTATTATCAATACCCGACGACGTTATCTATCCGACATGTCAACTTTTCAAAGGTGGACATAATCATTTCGATCACATCCCCATGCGACTCGTGCTTCACCTTTCGGTCCTCGTGTTTCGAGGCCATATCTGCATATGCTAGGCTCGCCAATACAACCCTAATGTATTCCGCCTGTAGAAGCCGGGAATGTCTGCACATATTAGGTAACCTTACTTCTACACACCGTGTGCAAACGAGGGTCGGGCCTCCGGACTGCTCGCGTGAGGTTTACCAACCTATGAACTTTCTTGGTGCTGCACATTTAGGGAATAACACAATTTTGGTATTCTTGGAGGGATCATCTTAACGCTACCGTCGGAATATCCTAGTATTCAGCCATATTAAGATGCATACAAAATTAACATCGAATGTTGATTAATGACATTGGGTTTCCTTTTAACACATTGATCATTATCGGGTGTTCCGGCAAAACGCCATTGAGGTGTGGCGCCTCTAGTAAACCCCTCGCGATATTAAGTTATTACTACCGCTTAACAAAGCAAAACATCATGACAATATCATTAAAAATTAAACCCCCTTGCAAATTAAATTTAGACACCTCTATTTTTAACTCTTGCAAGTTTTTAAGTGGCTGTTGGGTTTTATCGTAAAAAAACCTTTCTTACCTACGAAATCACAACCACAATGCCGATTAGACAATTGTCGCTATTACACCCCTCCCGGGCCCTCCTTGCAAATATACCAACCACTATAATAGAGATACCGTCACCCCCCCTGGCCGCGTATACGGTGCATGCCATATGTCAATTGCGGATCAGGTCTCGCCGAGTGTAAAGTTTGCCAGGGGGCCGCAAATCTACTATGCCACAGTTGAAACAAGTGCACGAAGGGTAACAATTGTAAATTCGACGACCGCATGAACACATGCGTCTAACCGCACATCATTACTATGTATAGATTAGGCTCTGGTACCACTGAAGGATATCCGCGACGGAAAACAATAAATTTTTCCTATCAAAGCGTGAATTACCCGATTGCCCAAGATCTATCTATTAGTAAATGCACAACGGTTAATGGAAGATGCTACGGTAACATACCTTATGCTCTTACCGGAGCGTTGCGGAACATTCGTCGAACGTGGTCGATGTAGTCGAACAGCTTGCGACCTCAAGGTCTCAACGAACTCGGAGCTTGTCGACGAACTTGATGTTGACAAAGACGGCTTGACAACGAGTGCCTCAAGTGTGACACCTTGAAGGTTGCACACACGTACGGTGGAAGACGACTTCTTCCTCTTTCCCGATCCAGCGGAGTTGCGGAAGTAGATGTGCCGGATTCGGAGATCCAGCAGCACGACGGCGTGCAGCTTGCAAAGCTTCCTTCTTCCTCGGTCGAGGCACCAGCTGGGGCGCCCGCACAAGGAGGGAGAGAGAGAGAGGCGCAGGAGGAGAGGGGCAGAGCTCCAGCTTGGGAGCTCTCACCTTTTCCTGGTGGAGGATTGTGTGTCCTCTCCTCCTGGGGGGGCTCTCTTTATATAGGGGGCAAGGGGCAGGGTTTTGCCCGTCCTCCAAGAAGGAGGGAGGGGGCCGGCGGCTGGGCTAGGGAAGCCCCCCACACCCAACCCTAGGGCTGGGGTGGGCTGCGGCCAAGGGGAAGGGGCCAACTGGGCCCCACGCGCCCGAAAACCCTGGGCGCCAAGGCGCCTCCCCTCTTGGGCCTCCCTTCCAGAGTTTGGCCCATTAAGGGATGGCAGCCTATTAAAGCCTCTAATTAAATATTAATAATTAATATTAATTCATAATTAATATATATTACTACATATTTACTTCCCGCTGATCCGGAACTCCTTTCGGAACATTTCGAACTACCTTCGAAAGACCGCGGAACTCTTTCCGATATTCCTATATCCTTTCTTCGCTTACTCCGAAGTCACTGCCACACATCTTACGTGTCGTAGACCCCTTAAGTGTGTTACCTTAGCGGTCCGAGAAGCTCATAGGTAGGAGAACGTCAAGTGATCCGACCAATGATTATGCTGCGCCTGGATGCGCGCAATAATCCTCGAGAGCTCAACGAACATATTTTTGTCGTTGAACCGTAAACGTCGAGTTCTATCCCTTGTGGTATACTTTCTTCAACTTATGGACTTATTTTTTGGGCATAGATCTTCTTTTTGCACTACTAATCATATATGCACCTTCATTTCATTCTTATTTTTTGAAAAAATGCAATTTTTTGAGTTATTTCAAAGCAGTTATATTGATGTTTTCATATGCACTTATTTTTTCGTTGAACCTCAACTTTTGTACACATTTACAATGAATGTTGCGCACCTTTATCTTTTCTGTTTGGAAACCTATTTAGTTCTTGAGTATTGTATATCCAGGCTGTTTGGATTTACATCCGGATGGTCTGAATATGCATGATTTTAGTGACGGTTTTAATTTACGGCCGTCTCCGAGAGTATGGAACCAAATATATTTTGGAAATAAATTTAGGGACGGCGTATTTTTTCCCTTTCTCCCGCGCCGACCGTCCAAAAAACTCTCGCCGTCGCTGCTGCTCCTCCTCGTCGCCACCGACCGCCGTGCCCTGTCCGCATCGACGCCGTTGACCGCCTTGCCCCGTCCCCATCGACGCCGCTGACTGTCGTGCCCCGTCCCCATTGACAACGTCTTGTATCAGTGCCACCGACCCACGCGCCAGTGAGTGCTTCCCCACTACCCGACTATCTCCCCATTTAGGACTCCTTTGATTCATAGGATTCCATCTGGGTTTCCCTAGTATTGGGATGCAAAGGATTTTTTTTCCTTTGTAATGCATTTGATTCATGGATTGTTGCAAGTTTGTAGTGTAATTTTGTAGGAAATAAAGCATTAGGTCCAATCTCATGGAAAATGTATAGTTTATTTTAAGTAATAATTTGAGATTTCTTGTCTAGGATATGGCACCGTTCCATGTTTGCAATACTCATTGCAAAGGCAGACAACTCTCAATGGGGAAACTATTCGGTGTTCATCTCATACCAGGTTATTTCGAGAATTCAGTGGTACTAAAATTTACTAGTTACACAAATATTATACATAGCTTCGATACTTTGCATTGCATGAGTTAGCATTAGTTTATTAATTTGTTTTGTCCTTTTCATGCACATATTGGCCCATGCAATGCAAGGGAGCAATTCAATGACCTCACACCTCACATGAGAGAGTGTGCAATTCCGGGGGGAGGGGGGCGGTGACATGGGTATGCCTGCCGGTGTCCTTTACATTGGTACCCCTAGACGAGTTTGGAGAAGCCCATGAAGATAAAGAAGCCCATGTAGTAGTAGAAATATAGTCTTACCCGGTAAATGTATATGGAAAAGGCCCATTATGGAGCCTATGTTGTAATACTCATGTAAACCGACAAGAACTCGACATGGCCTCCTATATAAAGGCTAGGTCAAGCACCCAGGCGTTCTATCGAATCATTGTGCAACCCTAGTTTTACTTGCACTTACAATAGAGTTGGGTGCCTTGTTCGCCTGACCACCTTCGAGTTCTACCTGCCCTCTATTTCCCGAAACCCTAAGTCTACAATACGTAGGCATTGACGAGTTAATACCTCGTCAATTTGTGCCGTCTGTGGGAATCGAGGATGCTAGGATCGTGAACTCGATGACATCTTCATCATCAACGAGCAGATGGGCAGGTGGTGGTGACCATATCCGTTTTTGGCACCGTCGAGTACTTGCTGCACTAGGACCAAAAAGGGCCAACTAGGAATCGCTTGCGAGTTGAAGGGTGGCGTCAATTCATTGCCCATCACCATCTAACCGGAGATGGTGAGTTGGTGCTCTTTTTATTGATGGAAGAAGAAGTCTCGATGATCACTGTCATCTATCTGAACAATGGCGAAGAGGAAGAGAAATAAGAAGAGGAAGAACCTTTTCTATCTCCAATTATGTCCCAGAGAAGCAAACTTACCAATGGGGAGAATGAACACCTCCAACAGATCATCCCTCCAAGAAATTCCATCATCGGGGTGCCATTTGTCACCCGCTTGATGAGAACTAATGTTAAGAGGCACCATATGGTACATATATATTATTTCAAGTCCTATAGCTATATATATTTTATGATAATTGTCCTGTAACATCACGTTAATTATATCACTTTTGCATTGTAGAAATTACCTCAGAATATGGTTTGTCATTTTCATATCCCTCCATATGGTTTGGCTGCACTACTCTTTGGAGCACACGGTGGTCTTCGCCCTACCGTCATCAAGTACAAGACGGATTTAGATCATCGCATCTCCTTCAAAGCTAACGGGTGGAAGAACTTCATCCTAACCTCCAATCTACAGATTGGACAAGCCATACTCATCACTGGGAGGATTACATTCACGATGGAGGAGTTGTACTTCATATTCGACATCCTCGGAGAATTACCCTTGGACGCCGGAGCGGAACTTTTCTGTTTAGGCGCCATGGATCTGAGGAATCAGGAGAGTGCTCAGAGCGTGGGAGGGGAATTGGAGACTCCTCTCCCCCTACTGCGCATGGATTTATATGCCCAAGAAGAGAGGTGGTATCCTATCTTTCTTAATTGCGGTGCGCTCCACCTGGTGAGAGGGCCGGTGGTGGTTGCATGTCTACTATAATCTTTTGCAGGAACCGAAGTCATAGCTGCCATCACTGCGGGAGTCAGACCTCGGCACCATGGATTCGTGGGATCGTGAATGCGCATCCCACCTGTCAGATCTTCCCGATACTATCACATTGGGAATGCCACCAAAGGCATGACCCACATGTCAGCTAGTGGGCGAGGTCCGGTGACCGCCTCCTTGGCATAGAACGGCAGCGAGCCGCACGCGGAGGCGAATAGCATCCGTTGTCAGCCCTCGCCCAAGGGCTTCTGTCGGTGTAATGAGACTGGGGGTCTCTCATCCACGCCGCTGCGCGTGGGCCTAAGCCCGCCAGGCAGAAGACGTGGCCTTCGGTGCTGCCAAGGGACCAAGCTTGCCATCCAAGGGAACAACATCGCAAGCCTATGGTACGTTTTTGTATTGTAAAGATACACGATACTACTAAGTTGTGAACCGTACTACAGGAATCAGAACCTGAGACAAGTGCCACAAGACAATGTCAAGCCAGGACAACTGAAGCAAGGCCAAAAGGGATGAGACAAGGAGCGTGAAGGAAGGCTCTATGCCATCCTCCCGAGATGGCCCCGGAAGGGGGCGCGGAGCATTGGATCAAGGCAACTAGGCCAAGGAGTGGCCTAGGCTGTCTCGGAAGGAGTCAGCAGCCTTCGCGTCCGGGCCAGGAGCAGCCCGGGAACGGAGGTCAAACCGGGTCTGACAAGGCGTGTCAGACCCGGCCTTGGGAACAGGCGACTGGTCAGAGCTCCTGCGCGTCATCATGGCGAGGGCAGGCGTGATGTCTGTGTCTGCAGACAGCTGCCTGCGCAGCAGGCAGGAGTGACAACTCGCTGCCCGAGCTGTCACTCCATCGTCGAGTGCGCCAGCAGGCCGCCCGTGGCCATCCATTGGTCACTGGCACCGCCCGCCTGCATGGCGTACGCGTGGCGCAAGGCGGTCAAGCCCGGGAACGCCCCTGGGCAGTGCTCCGTTTGGTATCCGTTGTGGTGACCCCTTGTGTTATAAAAGGAGGCACTCTTAGTTAGGAGACGGGGGGCACAAAAGAGAGAGAAAGACACAGAGGGACAAGACACAGAGGAGAGAGAGCACCAGTGAGAGAGATAGAGAGGTGTGCAGCATCCACATCGCCGGCCACCGGAGGTGAGCGAGAAAGAGAGAGGTAAAGGGACGGGAGGTGTAGAAGCTATAGAAAGGGACCTCCTGATACCCTGAGAGATCACTCCATTGTAATCCAGATCCATCCCAGATAATCCACCAAAGCAGGACGTAGGGTCATTAGCCAAAGGGCGGCCTGAACCGGGGTAAAAAATGCTCTTGTGTGCTTTATGTGTGCTTCTCATGAGGATCATCCGGATCCTCACCCAGGTTTGAGGTCGTAACGCCCTTGTGCCCACTACCGAACTAATTGGGGGTGTCAGCATCCCCGATGTCTGCGTAGGCGACACGCGGCACTTGGAGATCCGTCGGGGCATGGGCGGTGATCGTGATCTCCTCCATCTCTATGATGTGGTCGTCCGCCGATTCAACGTAGTCGAGCGGGCGATAGCACGTGCGGCTGACGAAAATCCTGGACGGATCCATGGGAGATCAACGTCGCCGTGGTGGAATGTAGGAAGAAGAAGATAGAGCAACTGTCGTCGTCTCTCTCGGTGAAGTGGGGAGGGAAACATAGGCGCAATGAAGTGTGGGAGAGACGAAGAGGCGAATAAGAGGCAGGTTATCGATCGGGAATTGCAACTTCACATACGTCATGGGGTCGTGGGTTTTCAATCTTTAACGTAAATAATTATAATATTTTTGTACGAAGACATATTAACGGTTTTTAGATGTGGGGTATATTAAAAGTTCATAAGCATGCGCCAAAATGGCAATTGCAGATCCGGGTACTCCGTAAATATCTAGACATCCGAACTTCGAGGTTTATTACGAACAAAATTTTAAAAATACTTAAGCTTGGAAAAAATTCCGGAACCAATCGTTGTAGGTGTCCTTATTTAAAGTGTCTGACCAAATATTTGCCCACTCCGCGCCATTCCCACCCACCCCAATCTCCTCTCCCGCCGCCGAGTGCTAATATCCTCTCCCGCTGCCGAGTACTCAAAAAACGCCCCCTTCCCCCCTTCATCGACGATGGTGAAGCATGACTCCCGCAGTCCGACGCTGCACGTGTCCACGGCCATAGCACGTGCTTGGGCTAAATCCGGCGTCCCTGCGCCGCCGGACTGCCGCCTGCCCTAGGGGTGGCACCTCGATCTGAGTGGTGTCCCCAACCCGTCGCCGCCGCGTTCCAAATCCGCTCACGCAGTTGAGGTCGCCAACAGCCGGCTTCGCCTTCCATCGGCGCTGCGAGCGGATCCCAAGTACGCGGCGCATGCGCCAAACTAGGCTACCCTTTTTTAGGAAGGAGCACGATACCCTTCGCCGCTCCGCCCGCCACGGCCAAGCGCCGGAGCGTTGGTACGCGGCGAAGCGACGCTGACTCTGGACCCAAGCCGCGGCCAGCTCAGCGAACCCTGCGGCCGTCCCCGGTGAAACAGTTCCCAAGGCCATCGCCGGTGAAGCAGTTCCAAGGCCGAACCAATGGAGGAGTGGCCGGCGAATGAGGACTTGGAGAAGTGGCTGGCATATGAGAACTTGGAGGAGTGGCCGGGCACAGACGAGGCCATACGCGCGTCGCTCGAGACGAACGTCGCCATCAAGCCGGAGCCGATGGGGGCCGTGATCGTCCTCGAAGATGATTAGGCTAATAAATTATGTACTTATTTGCTTTGGTCTAGTTTAAGCAATCCAGTAGTACTTTGTAATCCGGAGATCAAAATTTATGTGGATGTTTTAAGAACTTATTGACGTGTTGTAATAAGTATTATGCATTAGTTAATTTCCACCAATTTATGAGTTCTTTTTGAGTGTTCGGATTTTTTGTCTCACGGTCCGATGTTTTCGTCTTGGCAGTAAAATTTTGTCTGTTGTGCCCCACCGCGCCTAAAATCCATCTTCCCTTTCCCCCCTCCACCACCCAAAACCAAATCGAATTTCAACACCGCCGCGGCACCGTCCCCCCTTCCCTCGTGCCCCACCACCATCGCGAACCAATCCCCACCCCATCGCCGGTGCGCCCTTCCTCCCCCTCTCTGGTGGCCGGTGCGCCCTTCCTCCCCCCTCTCGTGCCGGTGGCCGGTGCCCCTCTCCTACCGGGTCGTTGACCCCCTGAGAGGAAGAATAACACCAGCGTCGCCCCGGTCCCTCCTCACCTCCTGCCATCGCCACCATCCCCGCCACTGCCAGTCGCTTAGCCACCCTCCGTCGGCGCCGCCCTCGCGTAGCAATGGTTGAATATTCTGAAATTCAACTTTCTACAACCTTCCGGTCCATATTAAAGGGCACAACTTTGTCTAGATTCGTATTTATCTAGTTAAATACTTAACAATTAAATAATTAACTAGATACATACGAATCTAGACAAATTTGTGCCCATTAATATGAACCAGAGGGAGTAATAGAAATATCTGTGGTATTTAGTTTGCACACATCTCATATTTTGTGTAATTTTTGTTGATGGAATGTTCTTTATTTGCTTTCAGTTACTAAGTAGGTAGTACCAACTACGAAGGTTCCTGCTTAATTAGTAAAATAGATTTGTATGTGTGCATGTGCTTCTTTATTACAACAATTATTTTATTTGATTCTAGAATCAACAAGGCCGTGCAAGTGTGGTCATGTATATATATCAATATATAAGTCACTCAAATTTGGTTGTTCAACGCACATGTATCTTTTTGTTCTATAACATAATTCAATTTAACTTGATTTTTTTAGGATCCTTGCCCAGTGTGCCTAAGCAAGGATGACCGACTATGCAAAGGGAAGAAGGGCCGTAGCTCTTTCCTCCTACAAACTCTTTGACCATGAAACTTTCAAACCCCGGTATATCCGTAACCGTCTACCTATTGAGTACAATACTAATATCGATAGCATATTGTGTATGAAAAATGACTACTGATTTCTTCGTTTTGTAGTATGTTCTTTGCTATGTTAGGGATGAGTTACATGAAATGGTTGGTGATGATACTATGAGCATACTGACGCCAGAAGGCTATGTGTATCACCTTCAACTCGGTAAAGAAGATGGAAAACTCTCAGAGGTGGTGGTGGTTGGGACGATCTTAAGCAGCATTACAAAATATGTTATGATCATGTTATGGTGCATATGGATGATGCCACAGATTTCTGAAGGGTTAATGTTTTAAATACCTCCGATTATCCAAAACAGCTTACAGATCAGCCAGGTTATGTAGTATATATATATATACACATAGAACCTCTGTCTACAAAGTTATATATGGACATGCATATCATGTATTGTACTAACTTTGTTGTTTATGATGCAGTTAACCAAGTCAATTATATTAAGAATCCACTAGCCATACAAGGTAATACTATGCTAGCTTTCTAGTAGCCGAGAACTAGCTAGAAGCTAATACTATGATTTCTAGTAACCGAGATAATACCGCTAGTAGTATACTTTTTATTAGCTGGGAAAATGATGTATTCAAGCTGCATTTGCAGGACGTGAGGAAATCCTCAATGCATAGGTGAAACCTCCTTCAATGACCCTCTCCTTTAATCAGATTACTATACTTGTTGCATTTGCGAGAGACCACTATAATCATATCGGCCCTATTGTCATCCACAGGCTTACTGAGAAAAACCTTGGGTGTAAAACTCTTGTAAGTTGTACCAATTTTTTTCTTAGATTTAATATCACATACATTTCTTCCATATGCAACAGTAATAATTTTCTTTACATTTGCAGAAGCTTAGCAGTGGTTTTATGGCAGAGCTAGACATCCAACAGTCAGAGGATCGAATCTGGTTGCACAGTCCCCCTTGTGGGCTAGCCATGTCTAAAGTGTTTGAAGATAAACAAGGGAGGTTTGTCCTGGATAAATAAATGTGGAACAAATTTGCTCGCATGATTAATTTGAAAATTGGATCATATGTCATGTTCTGCTTCACAAAGGGCGGTGGTGACGATCTTACTATGCAATTTTCAAAAGTGTGACAACTAGTACTTTTAGTAGTAGAGTTAGCGAGCATGCTTTTCATAGCAGCTAGTATATATGTCTTTAATTACTGTTGGAATTAAAACGATGTGTACTGCACTTTGTTAGTCGTAATTCCCAGTGTAGTTGAAATATTTGGTTATGCCCTGTAATGCATTATGAATATATGGTAAATCCTGTGCACGGAGCAGAAAATGGACGCTCCGGATGCTGGGACAACACCCGAGAAAATACGGGCCACCTGTTTTGTTTGGCCGTCTCTATCGATACGAGGCGGTTTGTTTTTAGCACCGACGCTAATGTATCCTGGGCGTCCGAGAAAATTCAGGCCCCCCGGAGGTTTGAGACGGGCTATATATCAAGCCGCGTCCGTATGCCGAGGCGGTTGATTATTTGTGCTGGCTCCAAAGAATGATTTATTGGAGGCAACAGAAAATAAAAACCGCATGCGGGCGAACTTTGTAGGCGCACCTGTCCACCGTCTCCAAAAAAAGGGATTTATTAGAGTCACGCGCCCGGAGTCGGAACGATTAGCCGTCTCCGGCCTATGGTGGATCACCACCTCTAATCTCCTGTTTTGTACTAGTGTAAGTACTATCACAAATGAATGGAAATATAGTAGGCATATCACACCTCACCAATCCCTTACATCTCCCACAACAATGGGGGCTTACTCAAACACGAGAGGAGAATAACATATAGTGATCATATAAAGGGAGTTCATAGCAATGTTACCGCAGAAAGCAACAATAATATCAAGATCAAATCCAATGAATACAGTATGGATCTATCTCTCTCAATACAATGAATACAATGGAGGAGGTGGAGTGGAGGATCTTGAGTAGGGGAGTCACGGTGAAGATCAAAGATCAGAATTTCTTCTCCAGATCTCTTCTGCTCTGTTCGTGGCGGCTGCGAAGGAGTTCTGGGATGATTTCGGTGTATGTGTGTCTTGATAAAAGTTGCTCCATTTAAAGGGCGAAGGCGGCGCCACATGGTACGGTCATTGGGTACGGTCGAATGACCGTACCGATGGTCATTAAGTTTGGTACGTCCATGCATACGGCTGACTTCACATGGAGGTTGCTTGATTTCCTTCCTTTCTCCATAAATAGCTAGGTTCCCTTCCAAAAAACGTTCATAACTTGAAAGTCGCATCATAAAACACAATCTCATTGTTTTTGGCATGTATCCAATTAGTTTAAAGCCAAGATTGATAAGATCCAAATAATAACTATGAGAAATCAGACTTGCAATAGTGTTTTTTTTAAACTATCTCAGAATATGAATTATTTGGCCTTCTTAGAGACGGTTCTTATTCTTAACCGCCTAAGAGGAATAATTGGCGGCAAGAATTTTTTTTTTTGCACAAATTTGGGGGCGGTGTCACTTATCCTCATTCTCTGCCGCCCTATCGGAAATTTCATCACCGCGGCGCTCGTACCCGCAGAATCTTTGCCGCTCCTCCCCGCCGATCCTCCGTGACGCTCGTCCCCGCCTCCCCTCCTCGCCGCCACCGGTCCAGGTATGTGAACGAAAGCCCGAAACCCTAACGCCGTAACAAGTTGCTTTGATCTGATGCCTCACGCTAGCAATCATACTAGCATGGTGCCTCATGCTAATTAACAATCATATGTTGCTTCAGTTGATGCCTTTTATTGGGCTAGATGAATGTAACACCCCGGGAATTTGGGACTAGAAATTAGAATTGTGCATTGCATTCATGCATGTAAAATCTGGGTAAATTTCGCGCTTTTATTAAAACATATCAAAGTGATTGAGGTTTCTCTTATGCTGATGGAATTGACTTAGGTCATTGACATGAGTGTTATGGATCTCAACATGATCTTTGCTATAACTTTAGATTTTTGGGCACAATTGAAATAAGAAAATGATATATGAAGTCCATATTTGGACTTGATCAACACAAGCCATTAACACAAATATCAATACTAGAATCTGAAATTCCAAAGAACAAAGTATACATCTCCAAGGTATTTGACAATACCAAATCGAGGAGCAAATCAATTACAATGTTATGTGACACATATTGTTTAATAAAGCAACATAATCCATTCATACATACTTGAATACAAACATGGGAAACACAAGTTTCCAACTTAAACAATATGGGGTAAATTCCATAATTCAATACAAGATAATAAATAGGAAGTCCAAAACAAATAAGAAATAGGAATCTAACAATACACATCAACATATTACATCATGACCAATGGTGCAAATGAATTCAATCATACATTAAATACTAACTTGGAAACTTAAGGTTCCAATGAAATAAAATAGAGCTATGCTCAATAATACAATTCATGGTAAACACATGAAGTGAATTCAAAATAAAAATAAGAATCCAATATTACACAAAAAATTACTCACAAGAATATTAATGCAACATTTGTTGAGGCGTTACAAGATTACAAATGAAATAAATAGATATTACAAGTAGGATAAAAGAATTCCTAAACTACATCTCTATTTCCGAAATCTTTCTCAATCTTCTTATTCTTCCATCATCTGCAAAATAAACAACAAAGACAAGAATGGTTTTGTGATAATTAAAATGTTGCCATCATCACAAGATGAGGCATATTGATATTGGAACTCAACTACTGGATATTAGGAACTTGTCCTAATACCCAAGTATTGGCCAGAGGGATCAAACTCAATCTAGAGGCAACAAGGGACTATGGATCATTTTTGGATTATCTTGGATCATCATGGATACTTAGGCAATAGGGATAAGGCAACACTGATTAGTCCATACAAGAGAAGGGACTAGAGGCAATACTATGATCCATTTATCTGAGGCAATAAGGAAACTGATCAATCCCTCTAACCTAGCCAAGTTCCTTTTTTAAAACAACCCACAGATTCATTTACTGGATCAGTATTGACATGGACTAGTCAATCTGATCCTAGCCCATCATTTTTAAGTCACATATCAATTAAGCAAATCTTAACTAAAGCATATAGACACTTGGTCTGTTTATTGCAGTCACCAAAAATAAAGCTCACCAGTATATTGTACAGTGCATATGTTAGCAACCAATAGGAATTAACATAGTTGGCAATCAAGAAATAAATGCTCATATGGATAATCACAAGTGACCAGCCGTGGCTTACCTTAGGAGTTAAGCAAGTAAGGAAAATGTGAGTGCACATGGATATGGCCAAGTGCATCCGTATGCCTTGCACAAGAGGAAAAGAGACCAGCATTGAAACTTGTACAATCAGATGAGGTCATCACAAGCAGCTTACACAACACATGCAAGTGATGTGTTGTCGCCACCACAACAAATGCACAGCAGTATAAAAGAAGCACACCAGCCAGCAGCTAGCCAAACCATTTGTTTTACTTCAGCCAAAAGCCCATCGACCAGCCCAAGAACAGCAAGAACACAACCTTGCTTTGCCATCCAAACCACCAGATCATCTATCATCTATATGCATGATCTACCAATCAAGAACACCCACAGACCACCATGAATATTTAGAGCCCTAGGAAATAGGACAAGCAGCGAGGAGGAGCAGGCTATCCACAAGAAGAAGGCTAGATCAACCTCCTGAAGAACAAGCTTCTCTACAACAGCAGGTTGATAGCCAAATCCCAGAATAGCATATAGATCATTTGTTTGTGGGTATAGATCACAAGGATCTGTTCCAAGACATATTTGCATATGGAAAATAGTACAAGCATCCATAGGAGCTTGTTGGGGAGTTTTTATCATCATCTGATCATAGCCTTGATCTGAGCCTATCTAAATCACTACACATAAAAACCATTAACACCAGATCATGCTAGCCATTATGTTGCTCTGTGCACACTCATATGAGGCACCACAGAGGAACCCAAAACTAACTGATGGCATAGAGGCGTTTAGGCAAGCGAATTAAATAGGAACCAATAACTATAAATCATCAGTTGAAGTGATTCTCTCAGTCTTGCATAGAGTTGCTATGCAAAATCATCATAGAGATTTATAGCAGCATGGCCATTAGATCCAGTTCATCAAATGGATGAACCAGGACATTTACAAACAAGTAATTTATAGCAGCAGCCATAGTTATCACTACAAGTTATTTAATGCCAGGGACGACTATATTGTCCAAATTGAGGCATTATAGGTTGATAACTTGCTAATATTAATTGTTCATAGAATCAAAGCTTGACTAGCTTTGGCAACATCTCATTTGATATCCGAACGAACAAGTCATCCAAAACCAAGGCATCACACACCGCACAGAGCAATGATCACTTAAATCAAATCCTTACCAACTCAGACTACAACCTACAGACCACAACCAAAATCCTATTTGCATCACATAAAAACATAGGCCACCTAAACCTATATTTTGATCGCCATAGAATTAACAGGAGAATCAACCGACCATAATTACCTAGTACCAGATCATGGCATACACCAAATAGAGAGCAGGGGAGAAAAAATAACTCACAGTGAGGGAGGCGATGATGTTGTCGCAGAGGGACAGAAGCGGAGGTGTGGCCGATGTCGAGGTCGAGGTGGTGTACGTCTGTGTCGAGGGGAGCAGAGGGAGCCCCAGGAGATCACCGCGGTCAAGCGACCGAAGGCACGACGGCGCGGGAGCTGCGCAGAGAACCCAAGCCGTGCGGCTAGGGTCAACCGTGGGCGGAGTCACGTGCGGCAGCAGAGGGAGGCGTCGATCGAGGTGGCGGTGATGGTGGAGAATATCGTGGCGAAGCCAAGTTGCTGGCTGACGACGGCGGCCAAAGAAGTCGACAATGGCCGGAGTCACGCCGGCGACCGAGCCAGGGCAGGCTAGGGTTTCAGGGTCGGGAGCGAGCGACAGAGACCGGGAGAATCAAATCGAGTTGGGGGGAAATGAAGAGCAGGCCAAGGCGGAACAGAGCCCCATCTTGTCGGCGTCGAGGAGAGCCAGAGGCGGCCGGGAGTAAGGGGCGACGCGGCGGAGCCATGGCGGTCGCGGGAGTGTGCGTGAGGATGGGAGCGAGAGAGAGTGGAGGGAGTGAGTGGGTCGGGCTGTGGTTTCACCCGAGCCAGACCATGCTGGCCAGGTTGGGCCAGACCAGTATGGCCAGGTTGAGCCAGACCAATTAGTTGCTTTAGGAAAAGCTTTTGAAATAAAATACAAGAAAATCTCTAATAAGTAAAAATACCAACAAATGCTTAAACTCCGAATGACAACAATATAAGTTCCACTATATTTTATAAGGCTATCCCTTAGGTTTTAAAATTGATAAGAGATTAACTCTTAAAAGTATTTTTCCTCAATTAGGTTAACTAATAACTAAGTCTAAAACTGTTCTTAAGACAAATAAAAGACCATGATATTTCCCATACTAAATTTAACCACGTTAGATTCATGTTCCTATTAAATAACTACTTAAAATATGACTTAAAATCATGGAAAGAATATTGCTTAAGTTAACATTGCTTTTACAAGTGCTACATGATTTCAAATGTATAAAATGAATATTTACATTTTCCTAAGACTTAAACGCCTAAGAAAACTATACAACTATTTCTTTTATGTAACTAAAAGAAATACCTTTTCAAGAAAGAATAAAATTGAAACTATAAACTTTACGAAGTGTTTAAAACTAGTATTCTTATATATGATTATTATCAACATCTTAAATATTACTATAAAAGTGAAACAAACTAATAAGTACTAACTTTGTTTGTGAAACACATCCAAAAATGGATCCACACTTAATGAAATCACCTCAACTCAAACAATAATAATCATTGGGGTTAATTGGGGTTTATACAAAATGCATAGCATTCCTTATGCATAAAAGCATCTTGCAGTTCTTTAAACATTGTCCTTACCGGACGATGATGCTATTTTCAGAAGTTGGAGTTTTACTAGGAATAGAAGATTTTGACTGCATAACCTTGCAAGTCAAGCAGGCAAGTTCAACGCCCTACNAGCAATAAGCAGCACACAGTTTCATTACTAATTACCATAACAGAAATGGCACACCCAAGCTGTATTAATACAGTACAATCATGTACGTATACGTAGAAATGCTGTAATGCAACTAGTAGTAATTAAGCAGTGTAGTAGAAGGCAAAGTGGAGGATCATGATTTGACCTTGACATAAACATCATCTCCAAGATCAAGATCCGCACCATCCACACGAGCAGATCTGTAGTGGCGCAAAGCGCCCATCTCCTCCTCCCCATCAGACCTGCAGATCAAATGGAAAATATTCCGGCTTAAAACTAAGCACCGCAAATTAAGGAGCTAGCTAGCAGGAGCAGCACAACAAGGCGATCGAAGACTAGTGCAGCAACAAGCCATACCGCTTCCTAGCTCGTGAGCCGGAAACCTGCAACAAAAGGTGGAGAATTTTCAGCCATGATCTCGATCGGATACATGAAGGAAGATGCATGCCTACGATCTACGTACTACTACAGTATAGGTACGTACCTTGGGAGTGTACCTCCCGGGCCACCGCTTCCGCGCCTCGTCGGCCGGTATCGGGTCGCCCACGAAGCGTTCCTGCGACTGCGAGACGGCCGCCTTCCGCTTCGTGCTCGCCCGCGCCACCACCCTCTTCCTCCTGGTCTCCTCCGCGGCGGCTTCTCCTCCGCCGCCCTCGGCCTGCTCCTGCTCCTCCTCCTCCTCCGCCATCTGCATCTCCTCCGCGTCCGGCTCGTCCGCGCACATGTCGTCGTCGTCGTCATTGATCGCCGCGCCACCCGCGTCTTCCACCTCCATCCTCCGCGGCGCCCCCGCCGCCCGCGCAGGCTTCCGCTTGCCCTTGGCACCGCGCGCACGAGTACCCGGCGCCTTCCCTGCCGCTTGGCGGCGCGGGCGCTTGCGGCGTTCGAGCCCGGCGTCCGCGTCGACGTAGGCGTCGGGCGGCCGCGGTCGGGACCGTACGCGCGTGGAGCGCCTCGGCTCGGTGGCCGGGGAGGGCGTGACGGCGGACATGGGCGCGGACGGACGAGGTGAGTGGTGGGGTGGGCTAGGGTTTTTGGCAGGGTGGTGGTGGTGGCTGCGAGGTTTGGTGGAGAGGAGACGAGATGAGGGGGAGAGGGGTGGGGGTGGTGGAGTATTTGTGGGGGCGCCTTGGGCGGGAATGGCGTGGTGGTGGGTTTTCGGCCGCGACCTGGTCAACAAACGGTGGAATCAGGTGACAGTTTGAGGAAAACGCCGAAATCCTCTCCTTTGATTTTGGAGCTGCTGTTCTTGTGCCCTCTGTTGCGTACGCGGAAATAGGAAAAGATTAGGGTTTTTGAATTTTGAAATCGCGGGCGGGGAATAATTATGGAAGGAGACATGCCGGGTGATTACCATTTTGATCGGATCCGATCGCATTGTGCTCCGATGATTAATTGCATTTTTTTAGATGGAAAGAGATCGTGTAATTTGTAAAAAGTTTGAACGGTTGTTTGGATTTTTACAAACATGCCAAGTATCTTTTTTACCATTAAATGGGATTTTGTAATGGGTGATGAGTCGCCTCCTCAACGCTCAGTCCACACCGTCCGATCGCCCTCAACATCTCCTCTCAACGCCGGACATACATACACCGTTTGATCGATCGTTTTCCGTTGTACGTCGCGTGCACCCTCCCTTCTATCAATATCAAATCCGACTTTACTTTCCAAAATCTCTCTGACAGAGTTTCGGAAAAAAAAACTCTCTGGCGCTAAAGATTTCTTACTTACCAAAATCTCCTTATTTCTCGGTTGAAATATTATTTTATCTCTTCAGGACAAAACACACTATCATATCAAATCTTACGTGCCATAACATTCGAACCCGCTAACAAATCAGATATCGGTTTACAAAACCGACCCAACATGACTTGTTTCTTCGAGATCAAATTACTCACCAGCAAATTAGCCGCAAATGTCACCCCCTATTATATAACCTTTGTTTATATCCATCACACAGTGGTCTCTCTCATGTGATCGTGCGCTACAATGGCAACGAATGCACCATTCCCTCCTTCCTAGTCGGCCAGTCTGTCTGTCCATGTCCCTGTTGTGAAGGCACCAACTCCTCCCCTCGTCTGAAGGTCGTCGTCGTCGTCTCCGTTAAAACCCATCCCCTCACCCTCCACGACGGTGACGTCCCCACTCCAGGACCACATCGTGTCCCTTCTAGGCAGGCAATGTCGTCTTCCCTTTCAAGACCCCAACGCCAACTCCAATGCCGCCATATCCCGGGCCGCAGTGCTACAACGAGTACATGACCACAAACCCTCTAAGAGATGTGATTCGCCAATGATTGATGATTGTTAATTGATACGTCCAAAACGTATCTATAATTTTTTCTTGTTCCATGCTACTTTACTATCATTGCTACATGTTTATATCATAATTTATATCATTTCCCAATATTTTATGGAACTAACCTATCATGAATTTCAGAAAAATCCGAAAAAAAAAACAGAAATTCTAAATGTCAGAAAAACTCCAGGAGCTAGAAGATGGGCCCCAAAGGATGCCCAGAGCACCCACGCGGATAGAGGTCACGACCCAGGCCCCGGGCGGGTAGAGCCACCCGCGGGGCCTGCTGAGCACCGCCTTACGCCGCCCTTCAGACTATATATTTCCTATGACCTAAAAACATCGTAGGTCGAAGGATTTTCCAATCTCAAAACAGAGCCGCCGTTGTCACGAAAACCAATTTGGGGCCCTGTTCCGACACCCTGCCGACATGGGGATCCACCTCCGAAGCCATCTACATCAACCACGTCCCCCTTGAACTATGGGTCCATAGCAATAGCCACATGGTTATCTCCCCTCCTTTTTCTTTAATACAATCAAGATCCATCTGATATAATTGCTCGTTGTTGTGTTTGATGAGATATGATGAATCATGATGTTATGATTAGATTGTGCATGATATCTTTAATATGAGCTTTCTTTATTTATGTTCTTACATGGTCTCCGATCTATTGGTAAATGGAATCACATCGTTGGGTGGTATTATGTTGAGATTGCTAGAGGGTAGGGATGCCAGAGTGATAGCAACCTGAGCCCAAATTCTGATGATTGATATGTATGCGATTAAGGAGATAAAAAATTAAGGCTATAGTTGGATTTTTACCTTAATCGATCTTTTATCATGAATTTATCTAGTAGTTACGGATTTTTTATAGAGTTTCAATCATAACATCTAATTGTAAGTAGTTGAGAGCATGTTTTGCTGTGATCTCTCCCCCGCTTATGTTATTATCCTTTGATGTTATTAATTGTTAGATCTCCAAGAGAGAGCGTTGTGTTTGATGGTAGGTTCGGGCTCCTTTATCCCTACGCTTGTGTGACGGTAACAACTAAGGGTAAGGTGTGTGGTTGCTAGTAAGGATAAAATTCTAATGTTTGTGTTTACTCCCCATTGATATAAAATGTTACTTAATTACATCATGCACTATGTTTAAGGCAATACTCTATTGTTTTCAGCTTAATACCTAGAAATGCATGTTGGATAGTCGTCTCGAAGTGGAGTATTAGTTATAGATGTTGTCTTGAGTGGCGTTCTATATATGTTGACGTGGTACCTACATAAATATTTTCTTTTTTCATTCTGTCATAATTTTCTAATCATAATTACGTTAATTGCCTAATTGTAATTTATTTACCCAACAATGTTACTATCTTTGGAAAGATATCACTAGTGAAACTATGGCCCCGAGTTCATTCTTTTACATCGATTACAAACCCGTTCTCTGTTGTCCTATTTTGTTACTACTCGTTTTCTTAGTTTACTTTCCACACTATACGTTTATTTCTTTATTTTTAGCAAGACGGGAAGATTGACAACCTTCCTGGAACGTTGGGTACAAGGTGTTTTGTGTGCTGTGTGCCCGTTCTACGCAAAACTTTGCCACACCTCTATTCCTACTGGTTCGATAAACCTTGGTTCTTAACTGAGTGAAATTTGTTCTTATGCTACATCCACCCTCCTTGCAGTAGTATATGAATTCAATTATTGTCACAACACTTGAGGATCTCCTTGTAGTAGTATACCTTCCAACCAACATGTTTGTGACAATTCAACACGAGATTGGGCTTGGAACTAAGGATGCATGCATCAGTAATCGATGCACCCAAAACTTGATTTTTTATAGTAGCTCCTGCAGTAAGCGACAAAGATAGAGATTGGGGCATAAATTTGATGATTTAGAACTTGTGGCAGACGAAGTAAATGTATGCTTGTTAAATGTGGGACAAAGGCGAATGTAATATTGTTTTCCACTTTTCTGAAGCTAAACATAAAAAAAATCAACATCCATTGTGACTAATATAATCAACCGAACTAGAGAATTTGATCATGTCAAGATTAAAACTTCGAAATTCTTATTGACTAGAATGAATCCACAATAAGTAGTAATTATAGGGAGAGGATATCTTATTCCAGAATGATGTAGAGGCCAGGGGCGTTCCTTCTTTTCCAAAAAAAATGTTGATACCGAAACTTAACACATTGTTGATTATTATTACCATGTCTTGGAGAGAATGTGAGATACTGGCTCCCGGCTCAATAGGATTGATAGGATACTCATGCCAACAAGTTGCAACTTCTTTTTCGGAAGCTCATCTGAAAAGAACTTCGAGGTTAAGCTTGCTTGACCCGGAGCAATTTGAGGATGAGTGACCGACCGGGAAGTCCTTCCCAGGTGCGCACGAGCGAGGACAAAGTGCGCAGAAAAGACTAGTGTTGGTCTGTGGGGCCAGTCTCTTACCCTCGAAGATCAACAAACGCGTTTTGTCGGTGCAGGGGTTGGCTAGTCGATCCCCGCAACTAGACTCGTCTAGTCGCGAGGAGATGTATTATCCTCGAGATCCAATCCGGTGAAGTGCAGCAACGGGCAGCACCTCCGCGGCGTCCACACGTACAGCTCGATGAAGACGTCGACTCCTTGATCCCACAAGCGAGACGACGTGGCCTTGATGATCTCAGCAGCACGACGGTAGTGCCGGTGACGATGACGATCTCCGCGAGCAGGGCTTCGCCAAGCCAAGCAAGAGGAGAGGGAGAGGACAAGGCAGCGCAGCAGCCCTAGGGCATAGGGGTGGTGCGGCTATGGTGGAGAGGTGGAGGTGCGGCAGCCCTTCGGGGAGAGGGGTGGCGCACTAGGGCTAGATGGGAGAGGGGGGGTGCGGCTAGGGTTGTGGGGCGGCAGCCTCAAGGGTGTGCCGCACCCCTCCCCTTCCCCTCCTTTTATAGGTGGCCGGCTAGGGTTGGAGTAGGGGCCGGCCGGCCCCCCTTTCCTTGCCCCCCAAGTTGGAGTCCAACAAGGACTCCTCCTTGGGCCCCTTTCCTAAAGGGGTGAGAGCCCACCTCCTAGTCCAACTAGGAGTGGGACTCCCCCTCCTTGTGCCGCACCAGCCCATGTGGGCTTAGGTGGTGCGCACCACCTAGGTGGTGGCAGCACCCCTTTGCACCATGTGGGCCCCATACAAAATATGGTCCCACTTCTAGACCCTTCTAGAACACTCCGGAACCTTCCGGTACCCTTTAAATAATTTCCGGAACTTTTCCGAAACCTCCGGAAACCACTTTCCATATATGAATCTTATTCTCCGGACTCCTCCGGAACCTCTCGTGATGTCCGGGATCCCATCCGAGACTCCGAATCACCATTCGTTCACTTCATCATTTAATTCATCGCAAAACCTAATTTCATCGGAACGTTAAGTGTGTGACCCTACGGGTTCGAGAATGCATAGACATGATCATATCAATAATTAATAGCGGGACCGGGATGTCCATATTAATTCCTATACACTCAACGAAAACCTTTTCTCGATTGAACCACGATGCTGGAGATTCAATTAATCTCATATACGATTCCCTTTGTCTCACGATATTTTACTTGCCCGAGATATAATCGTTGACATCCCCATGTCTAGTTTAATCTCGTTACCGGCAAGTTCTCTTTACTCGTCCATAATATAGGATCCCGGTGATTACAACTTAATCACATGTCTGCAGACTCTTGATGCTATATTACCGAGAAGGCCTGGAGATATCTTCTCCGTCACATGGAGGGACAAATTCCACTCTCGATTCATATCACCCAACAACCCACCATCGGAGATACCTGAAAGCCACCTTTATAATCACCCAGTTACGAAGTGACGTTTGATGTCCACAAAGTATTCCTCCGGTGAACGGGAGTGATATAATCTCATGGTCTAAGGAAACTATATTTGGCATATTAAAAGTGTTGACAACAAAACTTTTGTGACACGATTAATTGCAACTCTTTATTTGGGTCATGTCCATCACACCATTACCCCTAATGATATGACTCCGTTATCAAGTGACTATAACAAGTCCATAGTTAGGAAACTCTAACTATCTCTTGATCAACGAACTAGTCCTGTAGAGGCTCACTAGGGACTCCGGGTGTTTATATTCCACACATGTATTATGTTTCCATTTAATACAATTATAGCATGGATAATAAACTATTATCATAAACTTGAATATGCTTAATAAACCATTTTATTATTGCCTCTAGGGCATATTCCCAACAGTCTCCCACTTGCACTAGAGTCAATAATCTAGTTTACATTTCCTCGATCCAACACCCATGGAGTCTCACTCATGAAGTCTCAGTGCTGATCATGTTTGCTTGTGGAAGAGGTTCTGTCCGTGCTCTGTACTTTACAGCTCTTTATGTCCTTTGCAAAATTGTAACTGTCACCTAATTTGACATTACTTTATCATCACATGATAAACTTCTTATCATCCCATGATAAAACCATTATCATATAATGCATATAATATGTTTGGTTATAGAGTGAGATAATCATATCCTTTCATGCCCATATGTATGATTAGTCAATTGGACTTTCTCATAACACATGCATCTGGAACTCACTCAATCTTGAAACAACTTTCTCAAACCAAAATATTATATCTTATTTCAATCCTTGAATTAATCATATACTCCTATATGTTGTTGACTTAACAAATCAACAGTGAGCCTTGTCACTTTGATATTTCCGATCATGCTTTCGCTGTGCTACTCCGATATTAAGAGATCCCTAATTTAGTCTGGCTTTATGACTTCAACCAAGTCCACCATTTTCTAAATTTATCTCAATCTCATGAAAAATGACTCCTCATTCAACATGTTCTTACAATTAAGAACTTGGGCCACATATCGTCATATACAAACATATGGTTCTTATATGTTGAGATCTATGAACAATTCATATTGAATTCCAACATATCCTCTAACCATCAATTTTGTACTGAGTTCTCTAACTCAATGCTTCACCTATATATCACAATGAGATGAACCATTCTTCTCTTGTTTCATTTTGAACTCCTTCAAAAATATTTAGGTTGAAACATCCTGACTTTAATGTTTATCAAACTTATCTATCCTCCATAGATACATTCATCTACATGAATATTTGACGTTCAAACTAACTTCATAAGTTATGCATTAGTCCATGACAACATTTACAACATTTATGAAATCTCCATTTCATTCAAACACTATGTTGTAAACTCCCACTCAAATATACCTCATACACATATTAAATTGTGAAGCCACTTTGGCTCCCACTCAGAAATATGTTATCTTTATATTTGACCATGATTAATTAGCTCCCACTCAAACATATGTCACCACATATTTTGATTATGGAAATTAATTTCTGCTCTAACTTAATATATGTCACCACATATCTTAATTAGATCTCACTCAGTTTCTTATGCACTTTCTCGACACTTTGGACTCCTCCAAAACTCTTAACTCTTAAGATTCGAGAACTCATATACGAAATTCCAGCACTTTGCCAGCTCTAAGTTTTATTTATTCCACGCAAACTCTTTTGCCAAATAAATATGTGAAACATTCTTTTCACAAAATCAAGTAACAATTACTTTATGATTTAAACTTAAAGTAGAATGACTCTTAGTCACTTTCGTATTTAAAGTTTCTATTTCTTCTTTTGTAGTTTTTGTAGGTATGTCTTGTTTCTCAAACACGACAAGCAAATCATGAATATTATTTTGCAACTTTTGACAAAATTCATATTCTTGAAACCTACATCTCTTTAGACAAGCTAAACCAAAATTCAATGATCACCATCATCAAAACCTTTATGTGTCAAGTTTTAACCAACATAGCACTTTTCATATGTGCCACTTGATACATAAACATGCAAGGTTTAAGCTTTCTAAATTCATTCCAACAAATCTTTTATCCATGAAACCATTTCACGATAAAACCACTAAAATACACAACATAACCAAACACATTGGTTTGTCCCTTTTAGTCTCACATTGTGGAATCTCTATTCATAATCTCATATGAACATTCTACAAAACTTTATTTGCTTTGGTTTTAATTATCTCATAATTATTGAAACCACTATTTCACATAACTCATATGCGAAATGCAAATCATTAAACAGATCCTTTATTTAAAACAGGAGTGTTATCAAAATAAATCTAAATGATACTAATGAAACCTTAAAACCAAAGACCCTTCTTTATGACCACATAATATCTAATATAATGTGACTACAATACTTTAGGTTTATCAAAACACCTTTTGAATAATCTCTAAATATTGTAATTTGTGATAACACTTGTCACAAGTCTCCATACTAAACAATAACTCAAATATTTTGTCTCTTTTGATCAAATCGAAAAGACTCAATTATCTTGTTAACTTAATATCCTTTACTTCCAAAATGACATGAATAAATACTCCTATTTACTCATCCATGATAAAATAATGATGTCTTTTATTTACTGGAAAAATACAACCAACACTTGTGTTTATTTTCAGCAACACATGGCATTTTCAGAAAATGACATTTTTAATCATACTACTTAGTGATGCGCATCAACATGCTTTTCAGCACTAACAGTACAATTAAAACAATTCTCATCATTAAGTATTGGATATTTTAGCATGTCTTTATTTTATAAGTGTTTAACTAATTATCGTTTTAAATCTAGCAAAGGACAATAATCTCATAATCGAAACGTGATCTCCAAAAAGGATTACTCATGAAAATAGAACAACCACTTGTCTTTAACATGAATGACCGTCTCACAAACCGAGACACACTAATTTAAGATCACACTTAATTCGATTACAAAAACTTATTCAAATCCTCTAATTTAAAACGATAAACGTAGAAGTAGAACATCGCCAGCATCAACTCCTTGATTGCCATCTTCCCGCGAAATCCACTCAGTCCCTCCATGCACTTCTCAAACGGCAGGCCCTGTTTTCATAAAACAGCACAAGTATCAAATACTTAGCTCACCATAAGTGTAAATGGGACATTTAAACATTTATAACTAGTATATCAAAATATACCTTCTGCGTTGGCTCCTCCGCCTGCTACGGGATTCCTTTCGATCTGACGAAGTCGAGACATCAGTTCCGGATAAGTGATCGAATCTCTTTCCTTTACATAGTCTCTGACACAATTCTTGAATTTGGGATGAAGCGAATGCAACAACCCATCTATCGCGAATTCGTCACTCATCTCCATATCCCAAGCATCCATCAGAGTGTGATATATCCTATACATTTTCTTCAGATGATCCTCTAAGCGATCATTTTCTTCCATCTTAGTTGAAAGAAACACACCCAGACCTTCAAACCTTGCAATTCTCACTTGTGCTATGAACATTTTCTTTAGCTTAGTGACAGTCTCAATGGCACTCAAGTTCTTGAATTGTTTGTGATAGAGAATAGCACAACTTGTTGTATTACCAGGGGCCAAAGGCCACATATATAGTACAGGTACAGGCAAATATACAGAAAGCCCCCTAACAGGTGGGGAAACTACAATATACACAAATATACTCTAACACCCCCCCCTCAAACTCATGGTGGATCCACAACACTGAGTTTGGAGAGTAAGAAGTCATGCTGCGCTCGGGTCTGTGCCTTTGTAAAGAAATCCGCCAACTGCAAATCTGAAGGCACATAATGAAGCGCAACAACCTGATCCTGTACCTGAGCACGTGTATAAAAAGCATCAACACCAATATGCTTGGTCAGCTCATGCTTGACCGGATCACGTGCAATACTGATAGCACCTGTACTGTCACACAAAAGAGGAGTGGGTGTCGTAACAGAGACCCCAAAATCTGCAAGCAACCACCGTAACCAGGTCACCTCAGCAATCAACGAAGCCATAGCCCGCAGCTCAGCCTCAACACTCGAACGGGAAACCGCTACCTGTTTCTTCGTCTTCCAAGCAACAAGCGAACCACCAAGAAACACACAGTAAGCAGAAAGTGAACGACGATCCGTAGGATCACTCGCCCACGTAGCATCCGAGTAACACTGGAGCTGGAGAGAGCTGGAACTAGGGAAGAAAAGACGACGAGTAATCGTGCCACGAAGATAACGAAGAACACGGAGGAGATGACTGTAGTGAACGGTGGTAGGAGCTGAGACAAACTGACTCAGAATATGAACAGGATAAGAGATATCCGGGCGAGTGACAGCAAGGTAAACAAGACTCCCAACAAGATGACGATAACGTGTGGGATCAGAAAGAGGATCACCATCAGTAGGACGAAGCTTAACATTAAGCTCCATAGGAGTCTCAACAGTACGGTCATCACTAAGATCAGCCCGAGAAAGAAGATCCTGAATATACTTTTCCTGGGAGATAAAGAAGCCATCGGCTGTAGAAGAAACCTCAATCCCAAGAAAGTAGCGAAGAGGACCAAGATCAGACATGAGAAACTGCTCACGTAGACGAGCCTTAACAAAGGCAATGTGCTCAGGGTCATCACCGGTGATGAGCATGTCATCAACATAGAGAAGCAGTAAGGTCCGACACCGAGGAGAGGTGTAGACAAACAGTGCAGGATCATGAGCACTGGGAGAGAAGCCTGCGGCGATAACCACTGAGGAGAAGCGCTCAAACCAGGCACGAGGGGCCTGTTTTAGGCCATATAGAGATCGTCGAAGACGACAAACCATCCCATCAGGAACAGAATACCCAGGAGGAGGCTGCATATAAACCTCCTCACTCAACTCGCCATTAAGAAAAGCATTCTGAACATCAAGCTGGGACACAGACCAGCGTCGAACAGAAGCAACAGCAAGAAGAGTACGAACAGTGGTCATATGAGCCACAGGGGCAAAAGTCTCGTCATAGTCACGGCCGTGCTCCTGCTGAAAGCCACGAGCCACAAGACGCGCTTTATAGCGCTCGAGAGATCCATCAGAGCGGGTCTTAATTTTATAGACCCACTTACACGTGATAGGACGAACACCAGAAGGGGGAGAAACAAGATCCCAGGTGCCAGTGCGCTCAAGCGCAGCGATCTCCTCAGCCATGGCAAGTTGCCATTCAGGATGACGCTCAGCATCCCGATAAGAAGTCGGCTCGGAGACAACAGAAAGACCATACTTACTAGGAGAATAACGGTCAGGAGGACGACGCTGACGAACAGGCCGTGAATGGGAAGACTCATCGGCGGAAAACAACTCATCAGAAGAAGAGGAAAAAGGAATAGGAGAAGGAGGAGCCGAAGCCGGAGAACGAGGAGTACTAGGCGGAGGAGAGGATGGCGCCGAACATGAAGGAGGCGCACAAGAACTAGGAGGTGGAGAAGAGACAGCAGGAGGTGAATCAGGAAAAAGGAGAAAAGAGATATCATCCACCGGGTAAGTACCAGAGGTGTGGCGAGGATAGAAGGAGCGCGTCTCATCAAACGTGACATCACGGGAGATGCGCATCCGACGACCAACAGGGTCCCAACAGCGGTAGCCCTTATGCTCATCACTGTATCCAAGAAAAACACACTCAACAGACTGAGCGGTTAGTTTGGTGCGTTCGCGAGGAGGAAGAAGAACATAGCAAGCGCAACCAAATAAACGAAGAGCCGAGTAGTCTGGAGAGGTACCAGAAAGACGCTCGAGAGGAATGCCACCTTGAAGGGCAGCAGAAGGCTGAATGTTAATGAGGTAAGTCGACGTAGCAACAGCCTCAGCCCAGAAATGCGGCGGAAGAGAGGAAGCAATCATCATAGCACGGGTAGTCTCAAGAATATGACGATGCTTACGCTCGGCAACACCATTTTGAGCATGGGCGCCGGGACACGAGAACTGGGCAAGGGTGCCCTGCTCAGCAAGAACAGCACGCAGGTGCTGGGAGATATACTCTCCTGCAGAATCAGCACGAAACACACGAATAGGAGTGGAATACTGAGTACGAACCATGGCCACAAAGCGCTGATAAATAGCAAGCACCTCACTGCGAGAGCGCATAAAAAATAACCAGGTGTACCGTGAAAAATCATCAATGAACAAAATATAGTATCGATGGCCCCCTTTAGAAGCAAAGGGTGCCGGACCCCAAACATCTGAATGAACTAAATCAAAAGGGCGCTGAGATACAGACGCACTAGTAGGATAGGGAAGTTGAATCTGTTTACCTAACCTACAACCCTGACACGAATGTAAAGACACATCTCCTGAGACAGACCCCAGAAGACCACGACGAACTAATGACGATAAACGGGAGCCACAAAGATGACCCAGCCGATGATGCCACTGCTGAAAAGAGCCAGTGACAGAAGCAGCAACCGCAGGAAGACTGGCTGATGAAGTGTCAGCGGAAGGAACGCGAAGCCAGTCTAACTCCCATAGCCCCAGGGACTCAAGGCTGCGAGGGCCAGCTCCAACCAGGGCCTGTGTACGACGGTCCTGAACAGCACAAGAATCAGCGTCAAGAATGACGCGACAACCAGAATCAGTAAGCTGACTAGCAGAAAACAGGTTCATTTTAAGACTAGGAACATGAGAAACATCAGGAACAGAGAAAGAGGAAGTAGAAAGGGTGCCTCGACTGGAAACAGGAAGAGAGGTACCATCAGCCGTGATAACACGGACAGGAGAAATAAGAGAGCGAAGAGCAGAAAGAATAGAAGACGCAGAAGTCATATGAAAAGAAGCTCCAGAATCAGAGCCGAATTAGGCTTTTTTTTCTCTCTACACTTTTTTCCGGCCGAAGCCTCGCTGCCGCCGCGCCCCGGCCGCCGTCGCCCTTCGTCGCCGTCTCACCACCACCTCCCGAACCTCCCAGCATCGATCTACCCCACCACCGCCTCGGCATCTCACGCACGCGTCTCCAACTCACCCGCATCCTCGTCCCCGATCCGGCCCTCCACTGCTGCCCGCTCTGATACCATGATAGAGAATAGCACAACTTGTTGTATTACCAGGGGCCAAAGGCCACATATATAGTACAGGTACAGGCAAATATACAGAAAGCCCCCTAACAGGTGGGGAAACTACAATATACACAAATATACTCNCGCACGGGGCTGCTGAGGCTGACTCTGGGCCGGAGGAGGAGAGAGTATCGGCGGACCTGGAGACCGCAACGAGGCTGGCGGCACAGAAGGACCACGAGCAGACGACACAGGAGGACCACGAGCAGCAAGTACAGAGGGAACCTCAAGAAGACCAGCACCACGAAGACGAGTCTCCTCAGCCCAAAGCTCAGCTAGTACCTCAGAGAGTGGAACACGACCACGGGCAAGCAGCTAGGCACGGCGTGGCTCAAACTCCTTGCGGAGCCACGACAAGAACTCATAGACGCGCTGAAACTCCAGATCCACACGCACAGTCAGACAGCAGGGACAGGTGCCACACATAGCAGTACGAAGAGAATCAAGCTGACGCCATATAGCAGCACTCTGAGTGTAGAAGTCATCAATAGTGGAATCACCCTGCTGAAGATCATGCTCCTGACGAACCACGGACAGGTAAAGAGCATCGCCAGACGGCTGATAGCGCTGACGAAGAAAAGTCCACTGAGCAGCAGCAGTGGGAAGACCCATGAACTCAACAGCATACTGGGGCAGAACACTGGAAGTGAGAACAGCAGCAGCACGAGCATCCTCATCGATCCACTGAGCATAATCAGAAAGATCCAGCCGGTAGGTCGCAACAGCAGTAGAATGCTCCTGGACCTCCCGGTCATAAGCAGTCATAGCAGTATCATAAGCACTCTGGGCTGCATCCTTGACCTCCTGAGTAGCATCGGGAGCAAGGGCAACAGGCGGCGGCGCAATGGGTGCCAGAGGAGCAACGGGGCGCGGCGGACAGGAGACCTCGCCAGAAAGCACACCCCAAAGACGAAGACCGCGCATGTGGACGCGCATAAAGGCAGCGAAATCAGGGTAATTCGCGCCATCAAAAATCACCGGGCAGCGAGGAATCGCAACATAGCCCGACGAGGAAGACATAGCTTGCAATCATTTTTTTTTTACTACGGAGTCAACGCTGGATCAGATCGAACCAGACGCGGACGAGAACCAGAGCACGGTCGACGGCAGGAGAAGGCGGCGGGCGAGCGGCCAGAGACAGGCGACGGCCGGGGACGGCCGGAGGCAACCGGCAGAGAGCTCCGGCGGAGGGTGGCGCGGTGAGCTCCGGCGGAGGGTGGCGCGTGGTACGGCGACCTGACGACGGAGGGCGACGGCAGCCACGGACGGGGACGGCCGCGCCAGAGCAGAGGCGGCCGGTCGACGGGCAGGGAAAGGAGGAGCAGCACGGGTCCGGCAGCGTCTTGGGCTGGAGCGGCGACGGGCGCGTGCAGGGGCGTGCAGGGAAAAGAGGAGCAGCACGGGTCCGGCAGCGGCGACGGGCACGTGCTGGGATGGGGACGGTGAGCTCGGTACTGCAGCGGCCGGGGCGCGGCGGCGAGGAGCCAGGGGCGCGACGGCGGCGGCGGCACGAGGAAAAAGAGACCCTAAAACCAGGGCTCTGATACCATGTTAGGGAAATAGACTTGTTGTATTCCCAGGGGCCAAAGGCCACAATATATATAGTACAGGTACAGGCAAATATACAGAAAGCCCCCTAACAGGTGGGAAAACTACAATATACATATATACTCTGACAGTACCAACGCATCTGGGCCGTTGATACCCTGAATCAGCTCCCTTGTCGACAACTTGCAGGTACAAAATGATCAATTCGTCAGAGTAGATTATTTCTTGAGTTGTGCTTTCTGAGAAAGTTGCTGTAGTTGTAAATTATGTCAGCTGAAAGTTGAGTTTAGTCAACAACTCAACATGCATATAAGCTTGCAGCCACTCATATTTACCCAGAGTTTCAACCATTGCAAACATTCGCAGTTTTGGTCGTCCGGACAATGTTGGGCAAGCATACGACGGGCTAGCAGCTTGTTTCAGTAATCTCATCGAACACATCAATGTCCCTTTGGCGGCAACAATATTTTCTGCCGGCCTACAAGTCAATCCTGTTAATACCACGGGAAGATATCTTCCTTGGAGTATGCTTGTGGAGCAGTGCTGTTTCCAAATTCAGTATATCCAAGGGTATGGGATAATATCGTAGACAGCCGATCGAAATCGAAATTACATCCGAGCAATTACCCTTCCTAAAGAAGCACATGATCGAGACAGTTGGATGGGGGAGAGAAAACAAAAGCAATGTGGTTTGTCTTTTCCGCACATCTTTTCTATGTAATTCTCGGACAGCGACTTTTTTAATTAGGTAGATTTGGACAAGGGGACACACATTTCTGAACGCAGGTTGACCAAGACTAGGTGTAGCGTCTCGATGCAAAATTGTGACTTGATTCTGTCATATATGTAGAAAAGTACCGTTGCCCATTCCAGAAATCTTTGTAAGGATAAATGGTTTTTTTTATGGTATGGTCATAGACCCATGGTGTACCAGGATATTCTATGCATATCAATTGCTTGATCTCTTGAGACTCACAAAAACAAAGTCCTGTTGTTCTGACATCGAGACAATTTTGCTCTGGTCTCTATGTTTGGGGTATGGATCGCCTTCCCTAACGCGGGCGGCAGCATGGCCGCCTGGGCTTTCTCTCGTACTCCGTAGCAATGAGCCTACCCACACAGGCCACGGCCTGGCAAGTCGGACAACCGCTACAACATTGGAAGCGGAACGCCGACTTCAAACACCGGCAGACGGACCCAGAAAACACTCATGTAAGTGCTTGTTATTTTTGGCCTCTCTTACTCTACGCTAAACTCTTTTATTTAAATGAGGTAAAAGATTTGTTTTATTGATAAATAAGGAGCAAACATCAAGCCTAAGAAGCTAAGCCAACTGAAAGAGAAAAGGAACAAAAACAACATTAACCGATTATTTTTGCAAGATGTTTTGCACATGCAAGAATTTAGTCCCTCCTTCGTTTTTGACCCTTTGCATGAGTTTCGTCGGCCATTGAGGGTTACCACTAGACGCACAGTGAAGCACGTCGGGGCTGTGCATTCATTGTTCCGCTTATCTCGGACAAATCCGCCTATTCGACGACGACCTCGCCTATCTCCGTCGGCTAACCATGACATCCAGTGACGAATGCTTGTTGAAGTCTGCACGCACCCTATAGATTTTATGATGGCATTCCAGAGCGCAATTGAATGCACTCGTGTGTAGATTCCCTCGTGCCCTAGGGGTGTCTCAGAGTCCCCCCACAGGAGACCTCGCCAGAAAGCACACCCCAAAAACGAAGACCGCGCATGTGGACGCGCATAAAGGCAGCGAAATCAGGGTAATTCGCGCCATCAAAAATCACCGGGCAGCGAGGAATCGCAACATAGCCCGACGAGGAAGACATAGCTTGCAATCATTTTTTTTTTTTTACTACGGAGTCAACGCTGGATCAGATCGAACCAGACGCGGACGAGAACCAGAGCACGGTCGACGGCAGGAGAAGGCGGCGGGCGAGCGGCCAGAGACAGGTGACGGCCGGGGACGGCCGGAGGCACCGGCAGAGAGCTCCGACGGAGGGCGGCGCGGTGAGCTCCGGCGGAGGGCGGCGCGGTCCACGGCGACCAAATTACGGAGGGCGACGGCAGCCACGGACGGGGACGGCCGCGCCAGAGCAGAGGCGGCCGGTCGACGGGCAGGGAAAGGAGGAGCAGCACGGGTCCGGCAGCGTCTTGGGCTGGAGCGGCGACGGGCGCGTGCAGGGGCGTGCAGGGAAAAGAGGAGCAGCACGGGTCCGGCAGCGGCGACGGGCACGTGCTGGGATGGGGACGGTGAGCTCGGTACTGCAGCGGCCGGGGCGCGGCGGCGAGGAGCCAGGGGCGCGACGGCAGCGGCGGCACGAGGAAAAAGAGACTCTAAAACCAGGGCTCTGATACCATGTTAGGGAAATAGACTTGTTGTATTCCCAGGGGCCAAAGGCCACAATATATATAGTACAGGTACAGGCAAATATACAGAAAGCCCCCTAACAGGTGGGGAAACTACAATATACATATATACTCTGACAGTACCAACGCATCTGGGCCGTTGATACCCTGAATCAGCTCCCTTGTCGACAACTTGCAGGTACAAAATGATCAAATTCGTCAGAGTAGATTATTTCTTGAGTTGTGCTTTCTGAGAAAGTTGCTGTAGTTGTAAATTATGTCAGCTGAAAGTTGAGTTTAGTCAACAACTCAACATGCATATAAGCTTGCAGCCACTCATATTTACCCAGAGTTTCAACCATTGCAAACATTCGCAGTTTTGGTCGTCCGGACAATGTTGGGCAAGCATACGACGGGCTAGCAGCTTGTTTCAGTAATCTCATCGAACACATCAATGTCCCTTTGCCGGCAACAATATTTTCTGCCGGCCTACAAGTCAATCCTGTTAATACCACGGGAAGATATCTTCCTTGGAGTATGCTTGTGGAGCAGTGCTGTTTCCAAATTCAGTATATCCAAGGGTATGGGATAATATCGTAGACAGCCGATCGAAATCGAAATTACATCCGAGCAATTACCCTTCCTAAAGAAGCACATGATCGAGACAGTTGGATGGGGGAGAGAAAACAAAAGCAATGTGGTTTGTCTTTTCCACACATCTTTTCTATGTAATTCTCGGACAGCGACTTTTTTAATTAGGTAGATTTGGACAAGGGGACACACATTTCTGAACGCAGGTTGACCAAGACTAGGTGTAGCGTCTCGATGCAAAATTGTGACTTGATTCTGTCATATATGTAGAAAAGTACCGTTGCCCATTCCAGAAATCTTTGTAAGGATAAATGGTTTTTTTTATGGTATGGTCATAGACCCATGGTGTACCAGGATATTCTATGCATATCAATTGCTTGATCTCTTGAGACTCACAAAAACAAAGTCCTGTTGTTCTGACATCGAGACAATTTTGCTCTGGTCTCTATGTTTGGGGTATGGATCGCCTTCCCTAACGCGGGCGGCAGCATGGCCGCCTGGGCTTTCTCTCGTACTCCGTAGCAATGAGCCTACCCACACAGGCCACGGCCTGGCAAGTCGGACAACCGCTACAACATTGGAAGCGGAACGCCGACTTCAAACACCGGCAGACGGACCCAGAAAACACTCATGTAAGTGCTTGTTATTTTTGGCCTCTCTTACTCTACGCTAAACTCTTTTATTTAAATGAGGTAAAGATTTGTTTTATTGATAAATAAGGAGCAAACATCAAGCCTAAGCAGCTAAGCCAACTGAAAGAGAAAAGGAACAAAAACAACATTAACCGATTATTTTTGCAAGATGTTTTGCACATGCAAGAATCTAGCCCCTCCTTCGTTTTTGACCCTTTGCATGAGTTTCGTCGGCCATTGAGGGTTACCACTAGACGCACAGTGAAGCACGTCGGGGCTGTGCATTCATTGTTCCGCTTATCTCGGACAAATCCGCCTATTCGACGACGACCTCGCCTATCTCCGTCGGCTAACCATGACATCCAGTGACGAATGCTTGTTGAAGTCTGCACGCACCCTATAGATTTTATGATGGCATTCCAGAGCGCAATTGAATGCACTCGTGTGTAGATTCCCTCGTGCCCTAGGGGTGTCTCAGAGTCCCCCCCCCCCCCCCCCCCCCGTTACCTTTTTTAACGAAGATGCGATTCAATGCCCTGACACAACGAGTTTGTGATCATGATATTGTGAAGGGGCTGCTAAATGTCCTCGACGGTCAACCCATGAAGATTTTTCCTCGGAAAACAGGTGTCTAACGATGATTGCTTGGTTAAAGAAAAATTTGGACGTGTCGAAGGTCCTCTTTTTCAGTTGCTGTGTAGGAAACGATAATGACCGATGACGAGCTCAGCCACCATCGCGGATGACACAACCTATAATCAAGCATCACGTCCTCGTGCATATTCAAGATGTGCTGGACCACAAGACTTAAAAATCAGAGATTTTTTGGTTGACATATTCCTTACGTATCTCGGAAGGGTCGACGGCACAGTGCTTAACACATTTTGTGGTGGAGGTTGGTGCTTTTTTTGTGGCTCAAGGGGCCGGGTAGGGGGTCTGAATATACATATATAATTTCAGATAATTAGTACTTAATCTGCTCTACTTTAGATGAAATGAACAATTCATGCTCTGATGTGGGCAAGCTACATGTGCTAGCTAGTACAACTGATTTGTGGTATGAAACACTTTTCATGCTAATTAGCTTGGTGCATTCTATGATGTGCTAGTGTAGAAGTTAGTAATTGAGCCTTTTGCATGACAATGTTTGCGTTCATCTTTCATTTGTAATTTGAAGGAGGATGCTCAACAACTAGCAGACTGAACTCGTGATTTTGAATGCCAATATTAAGATATATCATATTTAGAATATATTCATTGCATGTTGTTGGGTACACCGAACTTCACAAGTTTGAGCTAATTTGGACATTTTTATTGTGTCCAAACCTGTTAGAAATACAACTTTTGCTGAACACTATAAACAAGAGATAGGGCTCATCCGAGCCGTCTTAAACCGGGCAAATCCATGACACACAACATGTATTTGTGGTATATACAATCCCCCATCTATATAGCTACTCAAAATATAACCTTTATTAAAATATTTGAAGTCACATGAATTTCTCTTGAGATAAGATTCACGTACATTGAACAACAAATCGTCGGTACAAATTTGTTACGTTTGAATCCATCCTAACCTCCTAGAAATACAAGCTTCGTTGAAAAGATTGTAAGTCACATGAATTTTCCTTGAGCACTCTGTTTCAAATCATGACCACCGAAGTTTTTTACAAACCGTTATGTAGAAACTTAATAAGAAAAGAGCATTGGATGTTCATTTAGAAGGAGATATAATATTTATAAGGATGTAGAAAAATATTGCGAGACATGTACACATAGGCAACAATATGTATTGTTTGACATATAAAAAACTTAGCAATACATAATACAATGAGATGGCCTAGTGAAGTGGCAAGGCACACAATATAGCCGAATCAAATGTTGGGTTGTCTCGGGAGCAAGGCTCGATTCTAGTTATCTAGACTTTTCGAAGAGACTATCATTCATACAAAGGCTGACATCCTGGACCCACTGGCTATACCATAATGCGTCTGCATCGCACAACAGTAACAAACTAAAAAGCGGGCGCAACCTTGCACACAGAGTCTGACATCATGGACGCACCGGCTGGGCCATAACTCATCTAGATCGTGCAACCTTAACAAGATCAAACTTAGTGGGAGCAACCCAAAAAAATATATAACTAGCCACAATACAGAGACACTGACATCACGGACCCACCTGCTTCAAATGACTTAGGGAGATGTTGATCAGAGTCAAACTTGTACGTGCAATAGAAAATGAAAGAGAGGAAGGCGGAAGCTATTGGCAAATAGAGGGGGGGATGTTCTCCGTGTCTTTTAGCCCTCACTAGATGACAACTTGCTTACTTTTCACTTCTTCTTAAGCTTGGCAGACTAGTTCCTGACTGACTTGATAGTGCGATGAGCTTACTTGCTCTAGTTCTATCCTAACGATTGACTTACCTGAGTACCTAGCACCGAGGATCGATGTAATTGACTTAAAAAAAGATGCTGTTGATGCTAACACGCATATAAATAGATGTATGAAATCCCTTTCTGGATCCAGTCTATCCGTATCTGCTGTCCCTTCCGCTTTCTGTGTTGATGGAGCTCGGTCAGATAGTTCCGGTATTGCGAAGGAGGGCAACGCATTGGGATCGTCCAATCCCTTCTGATCGCCAAATCCCTTTTGATTCTATTGTCAGAGGTGCCTTTCAATTTCATTGACCTTGGTATTGCATTTCATAGATACCTTCACTATTACAGTAACGCCTTCTTCCCTTCCGGCGAACAGAAAAGAGAGATACGAAGGAGTAATGACGAAAGGTTGATTGTTCGTATGTTCAGTGATGGCGAGCCTTCAACCAATAAAAAATACCTGAAAGAAGATGCTTAGGCCTTCAATCATGGTGCAATGAATATCGTAGATAGAGTGATTTCGATCTCATATAGCTAGCTGAAGTCTTTCCTTTCAAAGTGAAACAATTTTCCTTTTACGTTGAGATATTTGAATTGGATTTTCTTTCACCACTACTATCGTAACGCACAGAAAACACTGACGTTTCCGCTCGCTTTCAACCACTGCCACTTTACCTGAGCACTGTGACGCAGTCGGTCAAATCAAACGGTTTATCACGATAGACATTCCAATCAATGGTTGGACGATCAATACCATCGAATTATTCCATTCCACTGCTGAATGACGGAGACAGAAGCTTTTTCTTACTGATGGACTGATCCTAAGAAAGAAAATAACCTAACAGAAGTTTTGCAACTCCTTCATGGAATATAGGTCTTAGTAAGGCCTGTGTCAGTTCGCTCCTAGCTAAAGTTGTCTCGCCCTGCTTCAAAACTGCAGGGCGCGCGCTACGGCTTTGACCTAACGGCCTCCGTTTGCTGGAATCGGAATAGTTGAGAACAAAGTGGCGAACGGGTGCGTAACGCGTGGGAATCTGCCGAACAGTTCGGGCCAAATCCTGAAGAAAGCTCAAAAGCGATGTTTGATGAGCCTGCGTAGTATTAAGGTTTTCAAGCAAGGGCTGAGATAGATATACAAACAAGAAGAATTCACATCAGAACCCTTTCCTGCTTCCCCGTTTTACCCATCATAAGAAAATACTGCCAAATCTTTCCGAAATGAGAGGAGGGAAGGCGGGCTACAACTAACTGCTGTAAACACCTGAAACCTACAAGGACCAAACCGGCAGACCTGATGGCTGGCCACGAGCCACTTCTTTTCTTGACTTAAAAAGGTAATCAATCCTTTCTTTTCATCTTTTATCAAGTCCGCCTTCTTCTAGCGCTAAAACTCCTACTGGTTGGGTTTGCTTGCTCACATGAGGGCTATAGGCTTGTGGAGACAGGATACAGAGTTTGCAAAAGGGACTGAGCACAATAGCAAAAGGGTTAAAGGATTTAGCGTGGGCTTAAAATATCCCATTACTTTACTTCCTCTAGCTCTTTCAAAAGGGATTAGAACGTAGACTACCTAACGCCGAGCTAAGTGCCCTCCTTTCCATCTCCGTCTTAGTAGAGCTTCCACCTCCTTTCAGTTGAAAAGCCAGTTCTTCCGAGTGGGAAGTCTTATGAATCTTAATTGTCACTTCTTTGGCGAAATAACTCCTGCCTATATTTGGCATCTCATCTACTTAATTTAATGACATTCCATATCTCAGGAAGGAAAAAAAGCGAATTGAATTTCAACGTTTTCAAGATGATTCTTTCTTTGTCGAGACGAAAAAGGAACCCATCAACAAATTAACTTCTACCATGAATAACTTGTGCAGAACAAGCTGTAACCGTGGTAGTGGCTCCAACCATCACCCACTAGACATCTACCACGCATGAGATCACACATAGACCACGTATTGCAACAATTTGTTTCAGATTCACGAGCCTCTGGAGCCATCTCGTACATCCACGATTAAGTTAAAAAGTCACAAAAAACGTGGTAGATGGTACCCATCTACAACGGACATCGGGTATAAATATGTTAAAAGCCCACTTCTGTTTTTGTGCAGACCCCCTTAGTCCCTACCAATACTACACGAAAAAAGCGAACGTTCCATCTGACGCACATATCGCGCATCATGTGTATGTTATCGTCATTTCCAATCATGTGTAGTGGGGCCGTGATAATGGGACTAATATTATGAGTAATGATCTATTCATAAATTCAAACATTATGATTTACAAAAAATGTGAAAAATCCATACAAACATCACATCCATAAATCCACACACTCCACATCAACATGAACATTGACTAGTACTCCGCCTAAGAATGCACATCCACGTCACGGCAAAAATTCATTACAAAATACAGAGCATTGTTTTAAGCAAGACGAGATGAAGTTCAAAATCGGTCTACTGCTATATATGGCAGACAAAAAATACATATCCATTTTTATCCTTAATGAGACGGTTCGAGAAGTACCAACGGGTCACTAGTGATTTTACCCTTCGTCACTAGGATTTTCACGGTCAATTCACTCAATTAATGCACATGCTCTTGCCGCTGTTGTATCCTCTAGATTTGCTAGGTCTAGTATCTAGAAAGGATAAAACAATGTGCATTTAAAAATATTTCATAATTAAATAAAACAAGAAATCATCGTAGAATAATTCATCTAAAAACTAAGGATCCGGCATCAAAAAGTACATAAAAGTTGATCATAATTATGTAGTGCAACTCATATTATCTGTCAACATTGAAATACATGGAGAGATAGTTACAAACAAACCCATATCACATATGTTGAACTTCCCACATATCATCATGAAGGAGCAATGGGATAAATGGAGATTTGATAGGTAGGCCTGTAAGTGGGCAAGCCCGCTTACGTCCGCCAGCTTGCCATTTGTGCCCATTGAATTAAATAGGACTACGATTTTTCCCGTTTAGTTCCACGACAGCCGCTCAGCCCACTTAAACCTGTCAAACAATGACTCGAGCTTGCTGTCAAGCGACATTTCCGTTCGTCGCTCAGCTCTATTCATGGAAAATTATAGTCATTTTTAATTAGACGGGCATAAGTGGCAAGCTGGTAGACATAATCGGGCTTGCCCTTACAGGCCTGTTGATAGGATTATGTGAAGGTTAGGGTTTCATTCAATCCCTGTGAAAATTATCCCTTCTAATCGCTAAAAACACCACTACAAATTATCCCTTCTAGGGTGAAACTACCCGAGCATGAGCTGTACTTCCAAATGTAAGAGCTACCAGATATTTTTCTTAGGACGGTTACAGCAAATTCGTTTTGCAAGTCTTATACTACTAGTAAGCAATCAAACTCAAGCTCGAGTGTACGAGAGAGCTCGGTCTATGCAAGGTGCACGTGAGCAGTAGAGAATGTATTCACTAGAAAGTTTCTTCTGTATGTGAGGAGGAGGGGAGCACAGTGCTCTACGGTACAGTGGTGTTTTTCGGTCGTTTTCTCCGGTAAACTTCTCAATTTTGCGGTAAACTTCTCAATTCCTCATTGGGAGCGAGTAAAGTTGACAACAGCCAAGAGCCCAAGACAAGGCATAAGGAAAAGTGCTCCTGAAGCCAAGAGTCGTGAGTGCTTACATTAGCGCCGTAGTACTGCCAATGATACAGCACTGAATGCATGAGAATAAGAGAAAGCAACAGCTAGATGCTTCACGCCAGGACGCAACCCAGAACAAGAGACTATAGTAGTACATCGGTCTTCGCCAGCACCCCTCTCCTCAATCCAAGCGAAAAAAGAAACAACAAAGCTCCCTACTAAGTACTACTACTAGTAGTTGTAGTTTTGCTAGACTGATTAGCAGCAACACTGATTAACTGAAGCTAATATCTAGAGCAAGCCCGGACGTTACATCAGTAGGCTTAAGCTTCAGAGCCCGTGGCTGTGATGCCGGAAGAAATGCGCCGGGGAAGGAGCGGGCGCCGGCGGGAGCATCGTGAGGTTGTGGAGGCCGCCGGGGAACGGCCAGAAGCCGCCGCCCGGAGGAGCTGACTGGAGCGGCATCGTGATGGGGCCCGGCACGGGGCACTGGTAGCACTTGGTGAAGAGGCCGAAGGTGTTGATCTGGTGGACGAAGTTGGTGATGCTGGCCCAGCCGCCGAAGCCGAAGCCCACCACCAGCACCCACACCACCACGAAGGCGTTGATCACGAACGTCCCCGTCCATCGCCCGGCGAACCGCGGCGGCTGCTCCACCGCGTTCTGCAGTTGCACATTTATTCAGACAAGAGTTATATATATTAGTTAGGGCCGTAGCAAAACAGAGTATCGCATTAGTAGTGCTACTGACGGATGGTGAACAAATGTTCTTCTTTTCTAAGAATATATGCAAATGGTGTTCTTTTGAGACACTTTGTCGGCGCTGTGGTGTCCGTCCAAAAGCACCAGGTGGTACAGAAGCACCTTTGTCTCGTTTCTTTCACTTTTGATTATGTAGGAATATTTGAGAGTTGACGATGCCGCCGTTTGTCTTACTACGTCCAGTACGGCCACTAATTACGTTTCACGCTTAATCATAGCCATAGCTTTATGTTACGCCCTCTTCAGAAGTTGTGCTAGCTGCTGTGCCAAGTGGCATCTAATCAAAACCTAGCTTGGCCTTGGCGTGCCAGTGTAAAGCAAACCAAGTTACGAGATGCATGCTCACAGAACACAGGCGTGCTAAACGCGGCTAATCCGGCCTAACTCCGACGCTAAAGTGAAAGCAAAAGGTTAAAAACTATTCTCAGTAATAAGATGCAAAATGTACGTAGGAGTCCTTGGTAAAAACAAAGTGTAAACCAAGTTACCTCACGGGCGTGTGCGGAGCGGTACGTGACCATGTGCGCGAGCGCGGGGATGATGTAGACGGTGAAGCTGACGAGGAGCGACCCGACGGCGGAGTTGATGGGCCCGAAGAATGGGAAGACGATGGCGAGGAACCAGATGGGCACGACGACGGGGAGCCTGGCGGCGGCGCGCTTGCAGAGGCTGCGGCAGTCGTGGAGGCCGATGAGCTTCTCCCACACGAAGTAGAGCGGGGTGCAGGCGAAGCCGAAGGTGATGATCTGGTGGATGAGCATGAGCACGACGGCGGCGTCCCGGAACGGCGTGCGCGGGAGCAGGGAGAGCGCGTTGGAGTGCGTGAGCAGGTCGTCCCCGAACGCCCAGTACACGCTCGCCGCCGACGGCAGCGTCAGCGTCAGCACGTACGCCGTCGCCAGCAGGTAGATCGCCTTGAACTTCTGCGGCCGCCACATCGCGTGCATCACCTCCCTGCAGAAACAAATCAGAGGAGCTACGTTAGACCGCTGATTGATTAATTAGAGCTAGAGTTTCTCCAGATTATGGAGTGACCGATGTTTTCACTGCAACGAGGTGACCGAAGCGTGGCGTCCTTGGCTCTGCATTGCATTTCGTTTCGTTTCTGTGTGTGCAGTGCTTGCAAGCTATGGTAGTATGGTGCAGAGTTACGTGGACATCTGCGCCCATGTTTCGTGCTGTTTGCATCTGTGGACAGGGGTTATCGTATGTAGCACGGGTAAAGGAGGAGCAGGAGCCCTGCTGAATGCAAAAGCAGCGGATGCTCCAAGGCTAGGGTGGCTCCTTTCCCTGTGACTGTGTCCAGAAAATGAATGAGATGGGATGCATGGCCGGAGGCCAAGGTAGTCGCGCAAGTGACAGAGATGCCATGTCAGTGCAAACGAAAATTGCACGCGTTTGCCGTAGGAATAGGATCGATGGCATGTGTATAGTGTCGTCAGCTCACTGGTTACATTTCGAAATTGTGGGCCAACGCTGTCTCGTCTATCCCCAACACGCAAGAACTGGATCGACTACCGTGTACACTTGTGGTTACATTCTGAAATGTGCAACCTAGTGTAGTAAACTACGCGGTCTATTCACGAGCATGTAGGCCGGAATCGGAACTACCGTTGCACAACATGCAACGACTATGCATGACTATTTCGTTAATTTCTAGTTGACATGTAACTAATCATCTAATGTAAACTACTAGTAGCAGTAAATTGACACAAGTTTGTTGGCTTACACAGTGACGGCATGCCCACCGAAGGTGTAGAGAATGTTGGTGGCCCCGGTGAAGTAGAGCACCATCTTGGTCGGCCCAGAGTGCTTCACACCGTCAACCTATGAACAGCACAAGTGTTCTAATTCAGTTTACCACGTTGCAGTGATAGATTCAGATGCCAAACAATGCACCCTTGGCTGACGCCGTGTCGATATGTACGTACCTGGCCATGGAGGAGGGAGGCGACGGCGAGGTACCAGGCCGTGTAGGTGGTCATGACGAGGCCGAGGAAGGACCAGATCCGGTAGTTGTGGAACGACGGGATGAACACCGTGGTGGCGCAGCAGGCGCCGAAGATGTACGTCCACGTCCTCTTGTCCAGCCGGTCGTTGATGTAGTAGATGTTGCTGCACATCAGACAATATTAGGTAACATCAGACCATCCGCTTTAATTAGTTAGCCTCAGCTAGGCCACATCATATCACCATACCGAAAGAAACAAAATGATCTTCGAGACGAGACTTTTTTCTATTACCCGTGTCCGGACTTTACCAAACAGGAATGATGAGCGATTGTAAAAACCAGTATTCGATCTGTGGCTAGCTAGCTTGTTGTGGTATGGTACCTGGCGCATGCTATGAGCTGGATGACGGAGCCGAAGAGGAGGAATGTGCAGTTGAAGGCGAGGCCGACGTTTCTCCAGTGCCTCCCAAGCAGCCCATCCAGCACCTCGAACCACTGCAAGTGTTCCAGTTCAGAGTTCAGACCACATGCAGGAAATGGTATACAAGCTATGGAGCGATCTTTCGCTACTCTACCTGGATGACATGGTTCCTGAAGTCCGCCTTCTCCCGCTCCTTCCTGGTCCTGTACTCCAGGTAGAGGATGCTGATGAGGTACGCGGTCCAGCTCCCCATCAGGCCGTAGAAGAGCTGGAACAGTATGCCGCTGACCATCCCCAGCTGCGAGAAGGAGTAGGGCAGCGTCAGGAGCACCTGGGCCACCTGAGAAGATCACGGCCAAACCATTCACAGAGTGAGCACCATGATATAGCTAGCGGAGCACACACTAGGTAGAACAGAAAATGAGTTCACCTGGTTGGAAGCGCAGCTGAACCAGGCGTCGTAGGCCGAGCCGCCGTGCCAGAGGAGGCCGGAGAGCCGCGCCTTCGCATTGCCGGAGCCGCCGTCTTGCTCCATCTCCTCGTACCGGCCCACGCCCGGCGCCTTCTCGTCGGCGAGGCTGTCATTGGCTGCTGCGGCCATTGTCCGTCAGGCCAACCTTGGTTCTTTCACAATGGGTGTCCCCTTCTATGGAGTGCTTCTTGAGGTAGACACTCTCTCGTCGCGTTTTTGTTGGTCGATCGAGCTTATAGTTGAGCCCTTGCCTCTGCTCTCTGCCTAGTGGAGTAAAGAGAGGAGGGGTGGTCGTGTCATATATATATGCAGATGCAACCGGGTGCTGGCTAGGCTGATGATGGGGAGGGTGAATAAAGCCCAACATGTGAGCATAAAGAAAAATGCCTTTCTCCTAATCTCTCTGTTTCTTTTGATGAGCTCTTTTGGCTACAAACGTGAGGCAGTGACTCAGTCAAGCTGCTAACCTTTTTTAAGGGTATGCTCTGTGCTTCTAGGGTCAGGGAAGCGGGACAGCGCGCTGCGGAGAAGAGCGCGCTCGGTAGCAACTAGCAACAAAAATAACACTTCGGTCCTTATTGAGGAATTCGCATAACCATAATAGTCGCTTCATGAATAAACTTGAATAGGCTTCTTCCCTATGGTGTAAACGGATAGGATAATTGCCGCATTAGATCCAACTCTAAATTCAATTTAAAATCCATATCTGGTTACAATCTATATAATATTAGATCCAAAGTGGTGCGGATATGGTAAAATATATAGCATGTAGATATGGATTATAAGAAAATTAATTAGGATTATCCGACAGATTTAAATTAGATTAAATCGGATTATCCGATGACTTGAAGGCCAAAAGCCTAATCTCTCATCTGAATTCTAGTACCATAAAATGATGGTTTGGGTAGTCATTTTTTAAATATATCATCTCGTGAATGCTTGGTTTTAGTCTAAATCATGTCTCTGTTTTTGAACTCATCAACTATTGCATCAAAAGTTAAATCTCTCTCAACTTTTCCGAAAAATAAAATACTTTGCCATACAAGAGTATTTACGAGACGTCGATCAGAGTACACCCTTTTCTGATTCGAACATTTGTTCCAAATACCTGTTACAGTCTGCTCCACTTCGAAACCGAGTCAAAGAGTGTGGATGTACGTGCAGGCGGACAAACCATTTCGGACTAACATGACTAGTTTAAAGTGTTTAACTCTTGTTTTATGTAACTATATGTTGTCATAATTTTGATTGTATTTTCACCTATATACCGACTTATATAGATGGCTGCATTATTTCTACCTTCACAATTATTTTACAATATCTCAAAATTTCAAAGTGATATATACGTGTGCTCTAAGACACATAGCCACAAAATATGCATTTGTCCAATTACCTTTTCTAACTTATGTCGAAGAAACTTAGCGCCGGTATTGCCAAAGCAAGTCAAAGTCAATTTAATATCCGATACTCTATACATAGTTCTGACGATTATGTGGTGAGATTTAACTCACGTAAGAGGAAAAAGATAAACAAACCAGCCAAAAGGGACATACCTAGATAAATAAACGAAAAAATCAAACTTTTTTCACATATTTTGAAAGAGGAGGAATGCATTCCAGAAATCTGAAAATAAGAAATTATGTGTTTCTATTTAAGTAGAAACCTACAACTAACTAGATTTTGAAATTTAAACTACGTAAAATATCCTAGAAAACCAAGGAAATAAAAATTTGACCAGACAGGGGACAAGAAAAAGGGAAACAAGGAAATTTATACAAAATGAAAACTAATTATTACTTAATGGAAATTAGAGAGTTTAAAATGGAAAATGCACATAAATGGACTATTTTTGGATTTTAATTAAATCCTTAGTCTTCTCAAACATTTATTAATGTCATTGTCACATCCCAATTTTTTTGGAACTATGAATACTTCGTTTCAAGTAGCCAAATTTCAGAACCAAAAAAATCTTTGAAATGGTCGGTAGTAATTAGAACATTTTTTCCATTGCTTTGTTTGACTTTGTGTGGATTGTTGTTTGTGCTGATAGACCACTAAAATACATGTTATCAATCAAGCCAATCAAATGTGCTCCTAATGATCAAGTTGTCACAAGAAAATACCTCGGCTATTTTCTAAAAATGTATTTGAGCCAAACTCCTATTTAAATTGATTTTATTTAGCAATGACCCAAAAAACCTAAATTTTGAGAAAAATAATAGATATTTTCAAAAATAAAATTGTTTATGAATCTAAGGGGATCTATAATATATTACCTCCCCTCTATTTTCTAACTTTTCAAGCTCTTATTTAAAATACCTTTTTAAAACTACATAACAGGAATGTATTGCAATATATATTTTCTTGAGCACCAGAAGCTCTCGAAAACTACCAAGGTACATTTTGAAAACCTCTAAAATATCTCGTCATGATGACAATGGAGCGTTAATTCAAAACTATCATGATACAAGATGTATCAAATTGACCTACTTTGCCATTCCAACACATATGAGCTTATGAATACAAATTCCCACGCCAAAGTTTTGGCATAAATCATTCAGAATGATCAATAGTTGTTTATGACTAATGGATAACTAGATCTAAAGGCATTTTACCCTAATTTACTTAGATAACTCAATTTCTCTTTCTATCTTCTACTCTCTATTTTCTCCCTCTTTATAACCATAGCTATCAACTTCTCAGTTTAAGCTTTTATCTCGAAAACAATAAATTAATAAAAGAAATAATTGAGATGGGTAGTATATACCAACTCATTTCCCATTTAAAAATAAAATTATTAGGTGTATTCTCATAATTCTCTTTCTCTATTTAGAAAATGACATAAAATTGAAAACATATATTTATGAGAATTGTTTTCCAAAAAATCTGGAAAAAATCCATAACATTCAAAAATAATGTTCCCTAATTCCTTGGCTCAAAAACCGACAAGGTCATATTCAAAAAATTCAAAAAAACATGATGAAACACCTTATGTGCATTTATTCAAACTTGATCAAACACAATTCAACACAATTTGGTAAAATGTACAGAAATTACACTAGGCCTACCCTACTCTAATTACTCCTACTGAATCCTCATTTCTTGCCATGATCTTGTCCTGAATTCTTTTACTTTGGTGTGTGATGCCCTACCATGTGTGAGACCAACGTCGTCATGTAACCATCAAAACACGTAATGCGAAGAAGCGGATCAAATCTAGATTGTTTTGCTCTTGAGGGGTAACATTATTGGATATAGGGTTCAACATCAAATATGAAGTTTAAAATATTTAAGTGAATAAACATAGTTTTTTCTAAGTACAATTAGCAAAACACCACGTGTTAGTGATGCTTGCTACCAAGTTCGAAAGGTGAAACATTTACTATTATCTTATATATTTATATTAAAAATTTCTACCTACCCTAGCTGGCTGTAATTTATGTCGTTTTTATTATTATATTATTTAATAGGCTATATTCACAAGCATTTTTTTGTATAACTAGACAAATTTCTACCTGCTCAAACTCGGTTGGTCGTTAATCCTTTTTCTTAAGGTCGATTTGTACATACATTCCACATATTTATCATTACAAATACATTTGTAGTGCTACAATGAAATTGTATTTGGTATGAAAATAAATAACATTATTTAGTCGCGGGTGTTTTGGAAAAATCTTCTCTAATTAATAGTGGGATTCACCAAAAAACTACGTACACTAATGTTATCATATTATTATACCAATTTGTATGCCCCTTGATGTATTATAAGGTGGCCATATGTGTAGTGCTTTATATTGTATCTATAACTACATAACCTTGGTACAGAGCTTTTGATAATATGGACAAGGAAATAACTTGGCTTAGACCATGTTTGGATTTCAAGAATCTAAAGTTTATGTGTAACTAAATAGATATTTCTAGAGTGTATGAAAAGTGTGAGCTATACTAGTAGGTTTTCCTCAAATCACATGATATAAAACGTCAACTACCACCGGTCTGTTAAGATGAAGAATATCAAAATATGTTTGGGTGCTATTGTAATTCTAGCCATGGTTGCAATCACAAACTTAGGACCATTGGATGCTACTGTAACTGTAGCCATGGTTGCAATCGCAAAGTTTTGGTTATGTTAGTCGAGAAGAACACTTTGATTTATATATAGTTTTCTAGGATTTATGGCTTCATTTAAATAAATCATGAATATAAAAACCTAAGCAAAACCGTATGCGCCAAAAAGACAATTCGAGTCCGAGAATTTTTTATCGGGGCCTACGGCAAACATCGGTCCCACATGTCAGGCAAGGAAAACGGAGGGGAGACGGTCATGGCAGCGAAAACGGAGGGATAGGTCCTTTTGTCAGGTTTCGCTCTCGGCAAAGAATGTTAGTGAATTTTTTTAAAAAAAAAGCGAGGGCGTCGCCGGAGTCCACGAACTCGGCTTCCCGTCGACGACCCGTCCTCCTCCGACAAGATGGTAGTGCTCCTGGATGCCACGAGAATCCCCTCCATGGATCCCGCGCGCCGGGGCTCGTGTATGTGGATCTTGCTAGGCCTGCAGGTGCTTTGTCCGTGGATCCCGTGAGGCCGGAGCTCCATTCGTGGATCTGGCGAGGCCTGGCGATGCACCGTCCGTGGATCTCACGAGGCCGGGGCTACCGCCTCCACTCGCCGCGGCGGGGCAGCGGATTCGGAGTCGAGCAGCAGTGGTGAGCACGGGCGGCGAGGTCCCAATGAGGTCGGGGCGGGGCAGCAGGTCGAATCCCTCCGTGGATTCTGCGAGGCCGAGGCCCGTCGCCTCCATCAGTCGCGACATGGATGTGGAGTTGAACTGGCACGGCGGTGGCGACGACGGTCGGCGAGGTGCTGAGGAGGTCGGGGCGGTAGGCCAGTCCAATCGCTCCTTGGATCCAGCGAGGCCGGGGCCGCTGTCCTCGACGCATCCATCAGTCGCGGCATGGCGTGAAGATAAGGAGAGAGAGAGAGGTACGGGATGGGGCGGCTAGTGTGTGAAGATAAGGAGAGAGAGGAGGAGAGAAAGCACAAACAAGTGCCAGTCGTCCGATCTGAGAGCATCGAACGGCCCTGACACACGATCCGTGGGAGGTTTGTGCGAACCAATCAGAATGCATACCCGTGGCCCTTGGGAGTGCTGTGCAGACCAACCAAAACGCAGTGTTTTCCTTTTTTTTTATCCTTTGCCATGAGTCAGGTGGGAGGCTATCGGCAAAGATCGTCTTTCCGCCCCATCGTAACCTAGCAACGTATGCGCCAAAAAGACAATTCGAGTCAGTAAAGTATGGCATGTATGGTACACATACCACGACACCTGCAGTATGCGGTCATCCAACTAGCACAACGTACACGTATCTGTCGCCTCACAAACAACAATGCAAATGGCTATCTGTCGACCCAAAAAAGTGTCGCACGTACGCCTTCCCTGATGCAGTTTATTCCGGATGGCTTTTAAGCTTCCCCTAACCACAACAACATCCTTTAGGTGTGCACTCAGTGGCACCCTATAACACTTACGATGTTGTAGTATCCTGAGTAACATTGCGTGGAGTTCTAACCGCCTTTAGCGGCGAGGTGGCCAAATTGCGACTTGTGCTAGCTCTCTTGGCATCACCATGAGATAACCCCGCATCATTGTTCAAAATGTAGGTTTTCCATCCGCGTGTGGACTCAAATTCTGAGTTGGCTTGGTCTTCATGATGTTTCCATCCATTCGGAGTTTGTCATAAGTCATAACCTCTGTGATGAAATGGTGGACTTCTCTCATGGAAGCGAGATGTAGTATTCTAAAAGGCCTTGCCACCCTTATGATATGTGTCCCTCCTTTTTTTTTGAATTGATCTTCGTCCCTCATTGTACATATGGAATCAAAGGAATGTCAGAGTATTCAACTGGACCGGTTTACCGCTAGGATCATCATCACCAATATTAAAGAGGTGACGGCCTAACGGGTATGTGGAGGATTAGGAGAGACAAGAATTTAAGTGTCCTTACACACTCATACACTCACCCTTAGAGCATCTCTAGCAGGACCGAAAAGCGCAAAACCGTAAACGCGGTTTTCAGTTCGCGTTTTGCGCGTTTTACGGGCTGAAAACAACCGCGGCAGAACAGAAACCGTAAAGCCGAGCAGTAAAACAGATCTATTTTACCGCTCGGCTTTACGGTTTATATTCTGCCGCGGCTGTTTTCAGACCGTAAACCTAAAAACATAAATATGCCAATTCATCATGAATATGTCAAATTCATCACAATTTCGACATAAGTTTGAATCACATGTCCACAAAATCTCATCCAAAAGCCCCAAAACTTGCACCACCATCATTCAAATGCCGACAAGATCAATCACCACCACCACCGCCGCCGCCACCACTACCACTTGCCATTGCTTGCTTCCTTCTCTCCAAGATCTCTTTCCTTGCTATGTCGTGCCACTCTTTGGTGATGGCGTCCATCACATTACGGTCCATCATCATTATCTTGTTCTCTTCGGCAAGAAGCTTGGCCACGGACTTGTTCTCGTCGGCTTTGGCACGAATCTCTTCAATGGCCGCCTTGCATAGCCCCTCCTCCCGTAGTTGTTGCCACCTTTCCTGCTTCTCTTGGTCACTCTTCTCAGCTAAGATCATCTTTGCTTCAATTGTCTTGGCCTCCATCGTCTCATTGGATTTCACCATATGCTCTATCTTTTCTCTCAAACTAGATGCCTCGGCTTGAGTCTTTAGCTTGTCCTTGGCCTTCTTGGTGCCGTCGGGCCTCTTCTTGTCTCTTCATCCTCCTTCCTCATCTTCTTCATCATCATCGTCATCTACTTTGGTGACCACCTTCTTCGGTTCTTGGTCTCTCAACTTCCACTTCTCGCAATTCTTGAGCAATTTCCAACAATGGTCGGACACGAATGGATTGTTCTTCGAAGCCGACATCTCAATGTACCTATCTCTTGCAATTCGGTCCTACAAACAAGAAACCATGTCAATGTGCAAACATATCGCAAACAATGTAACCAATACGAAAGCAATGCAAACGACATCTCACCCAATCGCCCTCATTAGTGCCGCTAGGAGGTGCATTGTGCACTTGCTCCAAACATCCACTCCATCGACTACACTCCGTCTTGATCGCATCCCAACGACCTTGGAGTGATCGATACGTGCGTGGGACCGTGGTACCGTCGGTTGGCATCAACTTGAAAAACTTGTCTTCCACCCTTTGCCAATACCGCTTGCCAGTTTGGTCGGCACCATGAATAGAATTGAGAGAGATGCCCTCCCAATCCTTGATGAATGCCTCATCTTCCACAACGGTGTAGTTCACCGCCCTCGACCATTTGATTCCTTGCGACGTTAGATACACCTCCTCCACTTCCTTGTCATCATCACCACCACCATCAATGCCACCGTCGGTCTCGTTGTAGTCGAAGTGACCGAGTGTGGCTTCGTCAACGCTCACCGCGACCTCATTCAACATGTCAATGAATGAAGTCGTCGGGGCGCTACAAATTTGAATGCAACACCGGCGGATTCATACTTTGCGCAATGTCAAAATTGAAAGCACCTGCGGCAATTGAAAAGAGGATTCATACCTTGCAGCACTGGCGGGCGGAGCATCGGGGGCTGCGGGGTAGGCGAGCGGAGGCGGCTGCGTCGGGTTCATCTTCCTCTTCTTCTGCACACCCATCCTCGGCTTCTTGGGCCTCGCCACGGTGAGCGGGGTGGTAGCGGCGATGGCGGCTGCATCGCCGCCGATGATTCCGAGGCGCTTGCGCTTTGCGGTGACGGGGGCGGGAGCGGAAGCGGGAGCGGCTGTGCCGGCGACTAACCCTACTGCCAGATCTGTCCCACCCGATGGCGCCGCCCCGACGGGGACGGACACTAGCGAGGGGTCGGAGGCGTCCATGGCAGCGCTAGAGGGGAGCGGCGAGGTCGGCCGGAGCGGGGGAAGAGAAATCAGCGGCGGCGACGGCGGAAGGAGGCGGGGCTGAAATGTCCCTCCCGCCAACGCCTCACAAGGTTTTCAGGGCACCGTCGGTTCGGAGGCAAAAACTGGTTTACTCGGTTCAGAGGGGAAAATTCTCGGGCGCCCTATCCTTATAAGCGCCTCCGTCGCTGTTCCGCGTTTTACCTCGCGCAAATCGTATCGGACGGTTATTTTTTCAGTTCCGAGCTTTTTCGGTCACTGCTAGAGATGCTCTTATAAACGCACACAAGTACACCCTATCTTTATAAGCACCTCCGAGAGACTAAGTCGGCGGATTGCGTTTTGAGATCGAAATCATCACAGGCGCTATAGGTAAATATTTGAACTAGCAAGTACATATTCCCAGGCTAGCTCTATAAACATGTCACTAGGGGTGTAAACGGATAGGATTCATATCCGGTATGACGGACTCCGACGGATTAGGATATACGATTCCGAAATTGACACTGGATACAGTATAGGATATGGTATGAAAAATTGCCCCGAATATGGATTATCTAAAAATTAAATAGAATTATCCGATGATTTTAATCCGATTTTCTACCGAAACGTCTAACCTCATAGATCATAATTAGTAGTTAGTAAGTTGTGAAGTTCGCCCGTTAAATAAAATCTCACTTACATAGTGATTGTTACGACTAGTGCAACTCTTGTTAGGCTATTAGCATATTAAACTATTATTTTTTATTGTATGGTTCGCCGATGTACTTATACGCGTATTTATCCGATTAATTATTTGCCGCCCCGAATCCGCTCCGTTTCCGCCCCCGGATCCGTGATATTATATATCCGCCTCCGAATCCGCAACCGATCGCTATCCGCTCCGCTCCGAATCCAATGAAAGATATGGTATAGGATATGGTAAAGACAAAATCTGATCCGATCCGATCCGATCCGTCTACATCCCTAAATGTCACATGTGTGCTTGCCCAGTTACACAATGTTACACCGTGGAGGGCGCGGTGGAGGAGAGAACCGAATTCCGAAGAAGGCCACGCGGATTACGGCGCATGATTCCGTAAAACTTCCACTCCCTTCCGGTCTCACCTTCTGTTGCGCCCGCAATGGAAGGTGAGATGCCCGGCTCGCCGCTCATCGGGCCTGATCAGCAGCCGGAGGCCGGAGCGCCAGTCTGCCCCCAAGACCGCCCACATGAACCAACGAGAGTTGGAGGGTGCGCACTGCGCAGTACGGTGCGCCCTGGGGGCGCGGCCGCCTGGTCCGGGGACATTCCGTCCTTTCGTCCGCTCCGGTGTTCCCCCTTTGCCTCTCGAGGTTCTCGCCCCTTAAACAAACAAAAGGAAGCAAACACTAATTAATCCTCTCTCCCGATCACCACTGCGAGCTGGTAAGCCCAGCCATGGTCCCGGCACATCAATCACGTCGTTCCTTGAAAACAGAAAGCTTCTTTCCTTCTTGAAGAAAGGAAATCCACTGATCCGTCGAGGACGGCGATTCGATCGGTCCTCATTGGCTAAGCTCCCAGTCTCCCACGCTACTCATCATGCGTCGCCGAAATGTTGCCCGGGTAGCAAGACTCCGTGTTGGCCGTAGTTCACATACCGATGAGGGATACTCGTACTCCAGCTGGTTGGTTACTTCTCCAAGTCCGGCGTACATCCGGCCCGGATAACCATTTTCTGTTTTGAGAAGTTCAGGCCAGTGTTGATCCTAAAACGATCTGATTTCGCGCTGTAAATAATAGTCAGGGGCACACATTGCTGTTGGTTGATCTGTTTCGGTTAAAAGAAAACAAACCGAGTCAAACAGAAAATAAAGAGATAAGTCAAAAACGAACAGAAATAAAAAGATAAGTGGAGGCCCACGAACCAACGTTCGGGACCTCCACGTACGTAACCAAAACGCCCTGATCGGGGCACCCTAACCAACTAATGGTTCTGGCCCCCCGTTGCGTGCGCACATATATAAGGGGGGAGCCTGACGACTGGCGGTCTACGAGTTAGTGCCTAGTTCATCTCGCTCCCCTAAAATCCTCTAGACCTGCACCGATCGCAGTGAGCGCATAGCAGCGGGAAGAGCTGGAACCTCGCCGTGCCGTGCCTGGGCAGTGCCGGTGGAGACCGGAGGGGCACCGGGTGATTCAGCGATCTACATCGACCTCTGCTACGACTACTTCGACTACATCAACACTGAACCTCGCCTGCACCGAGCAGGCGACGATGGCTACAAATGCTGGACTACGTAATTCATCCAATCCCTCTCTGATAGATCCAATTGTGTGTTCTAGATTGCTATTACATGATCTAGTCGTTTCCTAGATCGTTTTTAGTTCTAACATTGGTATCAGAGCCTATGTGATAGCATTAGAATCCTTTTGGATCTGTTTTGATTAAGTTTTAGTCGTTAAGATCATGTTTTAGGCAAAATAAGTTCATGTTTAAGCCTTGGATTACTCTAATTGCCCTATAAACATGCACTGTTAGTGATAAGGATCAAGTTTAATTAACACTATATATTTTAATTAAGCAGTTTTCTATTTCGGTTAATTAAATTGATCAAATTGTTAGTCATGTTTAAGCAATTAGAAGGAGGGGAGTACGAAATTATCATCAAAAGCAAAATCCCCTCCCTGTCCCGAAACCCTAACCCTAGAAAAATTCCCAAATCGTTGAGAACCCTAATTACAAAATTGGGCCAAATTAAGCACACGATTGGGGACAAAGATCTCACCTTAAGCACGCCGGACCGTCGCCTCCACCTTCGGGTCCGTGCAGCCATGGAGCTGCACGAGGGCGATGGCCCCGCGACGCCGTCTCTCTCCCGTCGGAGGACGTGCGGAAGGATGCGCTTCGGTGCAGAAGGACGCGCTTCGGCACGGAATGGACGCGCGCGTCGTCGGTGGCACCAGCCACCCGTCGCGGCCGTCACAGCAGGGCCGCTGGTTCGCCGGCGCGCCACCTCCTAGTCGCCCCGAAAGAAGACGACGCCGGCAGCCGTGTTCGACGGAGGAGCGCGCGGGACCTGGTCCAGCGCACGCTCCTCCGGCGAGCATCGCCACCGCGTCGGAATGGAGCAGGGGGAGTGCGCCGCGCCGCGGCCGTCGCTCTCTCTCTCAGTGGAGTGAAAGGATCGGGAGGAGAGGAAATGAGTTAGGGTTAGGGTTAGCCGGCCGGGGTCCTCGTTTTGGTCGACCGAGAAGCAAGGCAGACCGTTGGATTTCATCCAACGGCTGTGCTTACTACGGGCATGTAAATGGGCCTCGGGGCGCTATTTGGGCTGAATCCGTGGCTGGGCTGCGGCCCAAGTTGGGCCAGTCCAGTAGAAATACTGGGCTGCCGAAAAGGTTTTTTCAGTTTTTCAGTCAGTTTCTGTTTTTTATTCAGTGCACTATTTGAGTTATCTAATTAAGTTTTTATGCACTGTTTAAATTCAGAAAAATATTGCCTAAAATATGATTAGAAATATGCTATTGTTCTGAATGAAAATGAACCAACGAGTTTTTTTGTTTAGAACTTTTAGCATGTTTTAAAGTTGCAATATCAAATTAGACATCAAGTCATAAAGATTTCCTTATAAGATTATTTTGATGTTTAATTTTGAGAAAGTTTATGACAGTAATTTTAACTCTGACCAACGTTGTGTTAATATTACATGTCAACCCCTAAAGTTGTTTTCTGATTTTATGTCATTACTGCCCAACGGTGTTTTGGCATAGAGTTGGAATTTTGAGATTAATTATGGCATGATTATCTTATTTTACCAACGTAAAGTTTATATTCATGCCATTACTAATGAGCGTCCACATGAATTTTCAGCTTCCGCTGGTTTTCGTCCAGACACTATTGAGCATTTGACAGGGAAGAACTTCCCTAAATGGAAGAACTCTATGGAGCTTTGCTTGGCATTCAATGAATTTGACTATGCCTTGAGGGAGGACAAACCCGTGGCGCCCGTTGTTGGCGCCGCGGGGTATGAGGATAGTAAGAAGGCTTATGAAGCCAAGTTAGAGAAGTGGGAACGGTCTAACCACATTGCTTTGCTTGTGATGACCTCTTCCATCTCCCCTGACATAATTGGTGCTCTCACCAAGAAAGACACTGCCAAGGAGTTTATGGCAGCCTTAGAGGAGCAATTCAAAGGCTCTGAAAAGGTTTATGCCCATGAGCTATTTCAGAAACTCCTGGGAAAGTACAAAAATGATGGAGATGTCAGGTCTCATATCCTAAGGATGGTTAACGCTTCAAACAAACTAAAGATCTTGAAATGTGAGCTGAGCGAGAACCTCCTTGTGATTATGATCTTGGAATCCCTCCCAGAAGAGTTTGATCAGTTTAAGATCAACTACAATTCTCTTAAGGAAAAATGGACACTCGCTGAGATATCCCCTCGGATAGTTGAGGCAGATGAGAGAATCAAGAGGCAAAGCAAGGATCAGGCTTTTCATGTTGGCTCTTCCAAGAGAAAATATGAAGGGCCTAGTTCTTCCAAGCCACAGAAGAAGGTCTTCAAGAAGGATGCGCCCAAGTCGTCCAAAGGGAAGGAGAAGGAGATTTCAGACAATCAGTGTTTCTTCTGTGGAAATGAAGGGCATATTAAGAAGAATTGTCCAGATTTTCTGAAATGGCTTCTAAAGAAAGGTACAGATGAAATTACTTTTGTTGATGAATTGCAATATGTTAATTTCTCTAGTACCGCTTGGTGGATTGATTCAGGTGCAACTGCTCATGTTGCTAATTCCATGCAGGGCATAAGTATGATCCAAACTATAGAAGCGGGGGCAAGAAGACTTAAAGTTGCGAATGGAGTTGAAGTCGATGTCGAAGCTGTAGGGTGCCTCACTTTGGAGCTTCACACCGGCTTCAGTCTTCATCTGAATAATGTTCTTTATGTACCTACTTTAAGTAGGAATTTGATTTCAGTTTCTTGCCTAGATGATAACATGTTTGAATGTAAGTTTGGCAACAAACAATTTGAGTTGAATTATTGTAATAAGAATGTTGGCCTCGGTGTCAGACGAGGCAAACTTTATATGTTATCATTGAATGATTCTGTTCTGCATGTGAGTGATTTTTGTGATGTTGAGAAGAAATGGAAGGGTACTAGTACTTCTTCGAAATTGTGGCATCGTCGTTTGGGCCACATTTCGAGGGGGAGAATTGAAAGACTTATTAAAAATGACGTACTCCTTCCATTAGACTTCTCCGATGCAGACAAATGTGTTGACTGCATAAAAGGAAAATACGCAAAAACGATTAAGAAAGGAGCATTAAGAGCCACGGGTGTCCTAGAACTTATTCATACTGACATATGTGGACCCCTTAATGTTAAGTCTGTAGACGGTTTTGATTCGTTCATCACTTTTACATACGACTTTTCCCGATACGGGTATATTTACCCTATACGTGATCGTTCGGAAGCTTTGGACAAATTCAAAGTGTTCAAAGCCGAAGTTGAGAACCAACTGAATGTTAAAATTAAAGTTGTACGATCTGATCGCGGGGGAGAGTATTATGGAAGGCATGCTCCTTATGGGCAAATTCCAGGACCTTTTGCCAAGTTCCTAGCTGAGAATGGAATTGTCGCCCAATATTCGATGCCTGGTGAACCTCAGCAGAATGGTGTGGCCGAGCGTCGAAATCGCACACTTTTGGACATGGTGCGAAGTATGCTTAGTCATGCAAGTTTGCCAGTAAGCCTATGGATGGAGGCATTAAAGACAGCCGCTCATATTTTAAATCTTGCTCTCACTAAGTCAGCACCGAACACACCTTACGAGATGTGGACGGGAAGAAAGCCGAGCTTGAATTATTTGCGTGTGTGGGGTTGTCGCGCTGAAGCTAGAATATTCAATCCACAACTTAAGAAGTTAGATCCAAAAACAGTTAGCTGTTTCTTTATTGGATACCCTCATAGGGGAAAGGGATATCACTTTTATACATATTCCAAATGATACCACCAAATTTGTGGAGACTCGACAAGCGGTATTTTTTGAGGATGATGAAGTCACTGAATTAAGAAAGATCGATCTTGAGGAGAAGCGGGTATGTGTCCCATCCCCGACCATCCAAGAGCTCGTTCTGCCAACTCGAAGGAAAGTGACGTCTAATGCAGGTTCTGAATCTCATGGTCCAGATCCTGAACCCAACGGTGATCCTGAAAATAATAACGAAAATCCAGAAGGTGAAGAGGATCACCATACAGATAACGAAGAAGATCCTCAAAACAATGATGCTCCACCGCCACCTCCTCTTGTGAGAAGATCACAGAGAGATGAAAGAAAGCCATCTCAGAAGATTATGTCACTTACATGAGTGAGGATGTAAATGATATAGGAAAGGTGGAGGATCCAACCTCATATAAAGAAGCCATCAAAAGTATAAATGCGTCCAAGTGGCAAGTTGCCATGGAAGACGAGTTAAGCTCTATGAGCTCAAATAATGTTTGGGACTTAGTAGAGATTCCCAGTGGTGCTAAAAGAGTAGGCTGCAAATGGGTCTATAAAACTAAGTATGACTCCAAAGGGAATGTCGAAAGGTTCAAAGCACGACTTGTGGCGAAAGGTTTTACACAGAGAGAAGGAATCGATTACAATGAAACTTTCTCTCCTGTGTCATCTAAAGATTCTTTTAGGATCGTCATGGCTCTAGTAGCGCATTTCGACCTAGAATTACATCAAATGGACGTTAAGACGGCATTTCTAAATGGCGAGCTTAATGAAGATGTTTACATGACTCAACCGGAAGGTTTTGTCATGGAAGGAAAGGAACATTTAGCATGTCGTTTAAAGAAATCCATCTATGGCTTGAAGCAAGCTTCAAGACAGTGGTACCTTAAGTTCGACAAGATTATTCGAAAATTTGGTTTTACGGAAAACATCGTGGACAACTGCATTTATGTTAAGTTTAAGAGCAGTAGGTTCACGATTTTAGTCCTATATGTGGATGACATATTGTTAGCCTGCAGTGATAAGGATATGCTGCATGAGACCAAGAATTTTCTGTCATCCAATTTTGATATGAAGGATCTCGGTGAAGCCTCGTATGTCCTTGGCATTGAGATTTACCGAGATAGGTCAAAGGGGATGTTAGGACTATCCCAAAAGGCATACTTTGAGAGAGTACTGAAGAAATACAATATGCATAAGTGCTCCGCCTCACCTGCCCCTATAGTTAAGGGCGATAAATTTGGGATTTTTCAATGTCCAAGGAACCAATTAGAAATTGATCAAATGAAGTCGGTTCCTTATGCTTCAGCTGTCGGAAGCATCATGTATGCACAAGTTTGCACACGCCCTGATTTAGCTTTCATAACGGGAATGCTTGGCAGATTCCAATCAAATCCAGGACCGGACCACTGGACGGCTGCAAAGAAAGTCTTGCTTTATATGCAAGGGACAAAAGATTACATGCTTACATATCAAAGATCTGATAATCTACAAGTTGTTGGTTATTCAGATGCTGATTATGCCGGTTGTGTGGATAGTAAGAAATCCATGTCAGGTTATGTATTCACACTTGCCGGAGGAGCCATATCGTGGAAAAGCTCCAAACAAACGATAACTGCTTCATCTACGATGCAAGCAGAATTTATAGCATGTTATGAGGCCACTGGGCAGGCTGTATGGCTAAAGAATTTCATTCCCGGGCTCAAAGTGGTAGACAGCATTTCGAGACCACTTGTGCTATACTGCGACAATGAACCCGCAGTTTTCTATACGAGTAACAACAAGTCAAGTGCTGCTGCCAAGCACATTGACATTAAGTATCATGTTGTGAAAGATAGAATCCAGGATCATACAATTGAGGTTAAGCATATAAGTACGACTCGTATGATCCATTTCAAAATAGGCTGGTATGTCATAAGTGTTGAGTTTCAGCGGCATTTTATTGGCTGTTGTAACACCTCATTTTGATATACTATTCCTATGGAGAATGGCGAATGAAGTTTAAACCGAACGATCAAGGGGGAGAATGTTGGTTGATCTGTTTCGGTTAAAAGAAAACAAACTGAGTCAAACAGAAAATAAAGAGATAAGTCAAAAACGAACAGAAATAAAGAGATAAGTGGAGGCCCACAAACCAACGTTCGGGACCTCCACGTACGTAACCAAAACGCCCTGATCAGGGGCACCCTAACCAACTAATGGTTCTGGCCCCCCGTTGCGTGCGCACATATATAAGGGGGGAGCTGGCGACTGGCGATCTACGAGTTAGAGCTCAGTTCATCTCGTTCCCCTAAATTCCTCTAGACCTGCACCGATCGCAGAGAGCGCATAGCAGCGGGAAGAGCTGGAACCTCGACGTGCCGTGCCGGGGCAGTGCCGCTGGAGGCCGGAGGGGCACCGGGTGATTCAGCGATCTACATCGACCTCTGCTACGACTACTTCGACTACATCAACACTGAACCTCGCCTGCACCGAGCAGTCGACGATGGCTACAAATGCTGGACTACGTAATTCATCCAATCCCTCTCTGATAGATCCAATTGTGTGTTCTAGATTGCTATTACATGATCTAGTCGTTTCCTAGATCGTTTTAGTTCTAACAATTGCCAGCTTAATTACGTCCTGGAAAATTCGGCGAACACGAACGCCTTACTTTTTACTGTCTGTGAATGGGAGAATCTCCAGAAAGTCAGGGAAAGCTACAGCCATGGGTGGGCGCCTCCAATGTCTGAAATGCTGTGAAAATTCTCTTGGCTTTACAGTTGTTGTAGTAAGGATCAACAAAGACCACAATTCGTCCCAGAGCGTCCCAGCCCCCAAGCTTAGCTGAGTCGAAAAAGGCAAGGCTGCTCGCTCCTCTACGTACCATCTTTTCAGGTTGGAGCATCCTGGACAGCTGGGTTGCAAATTTTTGGGAACCTCACTCATCGTGTTTATCTGAGCCTTCAAATGGAAGTGTGCACGATGCTACTGCACACTCTCGATGCTTCGCCAGCCATTTTCGTAAGTACATGGTTTGGTAGGACGTGGGGCACACGGTTTTTACCACTTGCTAGTTAAATACGTACTCCAATTATATTAACTAAAAACTCCGCAGCGTTTGTTATCATGTCCTAGAAAAACGATCTTCTCCCAGCGAACAATTTACGTTACTGGTGATCGAAATGCTTGATGGGGAAATTATTTGTGGGGGCAACCAGCCAGGAGACGGGATCATGCATGCAGAGAGGCTCAAACCTGCAAGTAATACACATGCACTCTAGTAGTACAACAAATACGAAGCCACGGTACCTATAAAGCTGTATCAATAATCACAAGCTAGTATCTATATCGTGTCTATGATGGCATGCACGGCATCATAGCTAGATATCTCTCTTATGCTTTCTACTAGCTCTCGTCTGAAGAGAAAGCCAAGCCACGCGCATTGTTCGATTGTTATCATAAGAGTAGTGCTCTTCCGAAAGGATCACGAACTGAAAGAAAAAAATCAGGGAAACAATGTAAGAGAGTACATCTAGATGTGTTATTAAACCCCACGATCTTGGACAAGTCTTGTGTTCATAATTTGATACCAAGATCTCCGAACACTCCGTAGTATTCTAGTATGCTGTATGCACAAGAGACAGGGAGAAGTGGCATGTGTACCATCTTTATCATCTTTCAGGCTCAGGTGTGCATGTCAAAGCTCTGATGGAAACAATCGAGTAAAGGAAAGCAAGTGCGATACAACATACATATTCTCATCTGGTTTGCTGACAAAGCCACTTTGCTCACACCATCTTTCGCAAACAAGTATGAGGTATTGTCTCTTCTGCGTATTTTGAAAAGCTGTCGAGCCGCAATCGATTGGGAACTCTTTCTTTTTTGTTCACATGTACCGGTTGGCTCTGCCATGAATAGATTCCACATCGAACAGGCTTATAATTCACTATGAGTGCATACCATACCATACGATGCCGGTATGCAGACTTGCAGTGGCAAATACACACAGGCTTTTCTGGGCCGGTGTGCAATATTCAGGACACTCTATTATCTGAAACCGCACCCTGGCCGAGCCTGCGTTGGTGTCTCTGGTTCGGTGGATTGCGCTCTGGCACACTTGAATATAGAAGCCATATGCTGTCTGAAGAGTGTCATCGATCGATCCTGGAGTGGGATGATAAAGCTAGCTGCTCAGGGATTAGTACTGTTTTTAATCACTGCACCTGCACATCTTTTCTTATGGTTATGTCCCTGAATAATACCCGCTTTTTCCTGGGATTAGACAAGGGAAATTCAACTGTCAGTGAAACAATGCATGTTGTCTGATGAGTGTTTTGGATAGCACAATAAAGCTGCAGGATGAGCATTGAGTACAGTTAGCTTAGAACCAAAGGCACACACACAGGTACTGATGTTATATATGCATGCAAAGCAGTGGTGCAGCCGCACGAAAAAAAATCTGAACAAAAGTTCTTTCTTTCCCTTTATCCGTCCAAACAATCGAATAATGTGATTCCACCATTCACATTCAGATAGTTCTCGTAGTCGGAAATAAAAAAAACGTACACCTCCAATCCAAAATAGCTGAAGTGCGTCTGCTAATTGGCGAGCTACTTCTCAGCTACCATTCTACTATAGCCATTTCAATAAGCTGCAAGTTGTCTAGCTTTGGTAGATTGTTCTTGTTGCCGCGGCGCTGGCAGACCTAGTGCTAACTAGCTAGAGGTATGGCGCTATGGCCGAATTATACCGTCCACAGTGATTAATAATCGGTGCTAGCTAAAAAAACCTTTTGACCAACCCTTTTCCACCTCGATCCAGACTCCAGTACACATAATCTCCATTGCCACATCGTACAAATTAACATCACATGGCCACGATTGTGCCGTCCCGTCCTAACAAGAATCTGAAAAACGGCCGCGCGCGCGGGCGCGGCACGGCATGATGCCATTCCGGCAGCTCATGGCATGGTGCAAAGCGACTTTTGCTCATGCGCCACCGCGCCGGCGCCTGCCCCCGAAGGCAATGAATGGCCGGAGAGCACGCAGGAGGGTGTGATGAAGCGCGGTCTCTTTTGCGAGCCCTTTGCCGTGGCGATAGCGGCAGCAGCAGCATCGGCGCTGGTACGGCGCGCAGTGGGCTCAATCATGGTCCCAATCGATGGAGCAGTCCAGCCATGGACGAGCGATAGTAGCAAGGAAAAAGCACACTCGGACAGGCAGAGAGTCTGCAATTTTCACAAGCTTTGGATGGGTGCCGATGGATTTGTGTTCTGATGCATATGCATACAAGGCTAACCCGGGCTAATAGCAAAACACCATGATTAGAGCCCTGCGTCATCTCCTCGGCAAGCCCCATCATTTTGTCGTCGATCGTGATCGACCCCTATATTCTCTCCACATTCCCATCTATCCTTGCTTGCTTTATCAAATTACCATTCGAGGGCATGGAGAATCCAAAGCCACGGATGCAAATATCAGACAATTTCTCCGCTGTCATGCTGTGCGACACGGTGCCCATAGTTTGTTGAACCGAAAACAGTGCGATCCTTGACTGGATGTGCATGGCACCTGTCCGGAATGTGAGCTAAACAGTAAGTAACGCCAGCGGTAGTTAATTACTGCTGTGCAGTTACAGTGTCACAAGGACAATGCAGCCTTAATTTTTTCACCAAGCTAGCTAGGAGGCGACATTGTTCGGGACCAAGAAATTGAAGCACGCTTGATCAGAGGCACGTTTGGTAGGTAGGTCACGACTCATGACGCCGGACAGTGTGATCAGGTCAAAGACACAAAGCTATCTCGCTTTTGCCGGGCCGGCGTGGCCGTCCCAAAACCCCAGCTGCTACCTAGCCCCCTTAATTCCGTCGTCTGCTTAACCAAAAGGACCCCCAAAAGATGTGCGACGTTTTCAGATTGAGTTAGATTCACTTTATTTTGACTTTATAATCACTGCAAAATTTGCACCTGTGTGGATCTTAGGAGCCGTCCGATGCACGATCTTAGGAGTATATACTAGCACGAGTTATGCGGGCTTGGGGTAGATGCCTGACGATCAAGCAGAAAGTCAGAGGTGAGTACAGACTGAACTGTGATGCAATGACTAATGATGAGCTTTATCAGACAGGGGGGAGGAATCTTAAAGGAACAAAAGCCAGCAATCCATTGACGTATTTGCCGGGCTCATCTCGCCGAATTGCCTTAACCTTTATAATCATAGCATCGCATGGAATCGGACGGCAACATGAACAAACCATGTGGCTGACTGAATGCCCACATCCCCCGTGATTGAATTCAGTTATGCATTGCTAAGTGGAGACACGACAGGATTGTGGAGCGTACGTACACATGAAAGATTTACCGTGTCATGTAATCCTATACAATTCAACATGAAACTATGCTTGCAGGCAAGTTTTGTTTTCTATTCCTGGAATTTTATAATTATAGGTATGCAAGACTGTAAAGTCTAATTATTTTGTACCCCCCCCCCCCCCCCCCTCCTTCTCGTGAAAGACATTCCGTTGAAGCTATGAACCAAATGTATCATCCTACTTACATAGCGGTGGCTGCACAAACTAAGCTTCGTCACTGACATTGCATCTCCTTATTCATTGAAAAATAGAGACATGTTTGAACGACCACAAACACAAATTATGCGTTACTAAGTGGAGACACGACTGGATTGTGAAGCGTACACATGAGCGGCTCGTTTTTCTTAATTGCATTCCGTTAACATTATCAGCTATGAAAACAGAAACTAATGCATACCGCATTGCATTTGGATAAAGGTCAATGTACTAACACTAAAGGTGTTACCAAGTACAATATCAAGAGCAATCTAGACATTGCGGATACAATTAGCCAACTTACAAAAAGCGGAAAGAAAGAAAGAAAACGTGAATGACACGTTTTAACAAACAACCACATCAATCACTACTCTAAGAAACAAGCGGGCTGTGAGGATGGTCCTCCAAAATTAAGCCAAGTCTCCAGAAATAGAATGAAGCTTAACCGCTGTCATCGCCGAATGTAATCCTTGAAAGACAGATCAAAGGATTTTAGCCGAAGAAGTTAGTCTTGCCAAACTACAAGCAATCCATACAAGAAGATAACCGCACATAAACACCGCCATTGTCAAGTCCAACCCATGAAGGCTAGACGTAGGGGCTTCCACCCTGGGGCTTGAAAGTCTACTAACTATATCAAAGACAGACGAAATCTCGGCTCCTCGGCGATCGGCGACTGTAGCTGTGAACAGTTCCGCGATCCGCGCCGTTCGTTGCTGATCCGACGGCTTACAGCGCACGTCCGTGACGCTTTTATAGAAACAACCTTCGCAAATCCAGACTCTGCTCCGCGGTCCATGACTTTACGAAGAGAAGGACTTATTTGTAAAACGTAAAACATCAGGGTCCCCATCGTAAAACGTACGCATAACCCACCTTCCTCCTCTTTCTTTCCTCGCGTGCGGGCGGAGCTGCCGCCGCCGACGCCGCGCCATCCCGCCACTGCACGTCCTCCCGAGTAAATCGAAGCCCACCCGCGGGGCGGCCTCGGCCCCCTTTCCATCCTCGCGGAAACTCGCGAGCTGAGGAGCACGGACACGCCCGCGCCGTCGTCTTTTTCGCCGTATCCGTCCGCCGCCGCCACGCTTCGATTCGCCGCCTACAGACGTCGGCTTGCCCAGCGCCGCCATAGTTCGGTTCTTCGCGACGTGCCGCGCCGAACGAGCTAAGCCAAGCCTCCTCTCTCGCCTTCGAACGACGGCGCCATCGTCGACATCGCCGCCTGAGGAAGACGAAGACGGTGGCCACTGATGACGCCATCAGGTGACGTCACCACCGACCCCACCTGCCAGTTCTACACATGTTTAGAGTAGGACGACTCCTTTTTCCCCTTTGTCTCTTATCTCTTTCCTCCTGCCAAGAAAATTGCTTCTCTTCTTCGATGCGGCGTCGTCGTCGGGGGCCTGTTCGGCCTTCATCCTCCTCGCTGCAAGCCAGCGTAGGTTTTTCTTGCGATGCGGCAGCTACTTCTTCTCCGCCTGTTTCCATCCATACACCTACGGATTTCTTTGGATTGGGAATTTCTCCGGGCGGTGGTTCCGCCGACTCTGTTGGTCACCAGCTTCTAGCTGCTTCGTCTGATGTTGCTGCTACGGTGTCCCCGGTTCTGTCGCGGCGTGGGGGTCATCGGCGTCGGGCTTTGTTCACATCTGCCCTGCCTAATGCGGATCCGTAGCCTGATCCTGTGCCTGGAGTTGTTGGTCGTCGTCGCCGCCGTCCTCCAGAGCGATGGTCGCCCGAGATGCCTCTTCGCCCGGCGCGACGTCGCCGTCATGCACTAGATGCTTCATCAGCGATGCCCACTTCGCAGTTTGCTGCAGCTCGTGGTCGACGCCGGCCTGCTGATGATGAGCCTTGCTTGGATGGGTCGGCTCGCGCAGCGCGGCGACCACGGCATTCAGTTGATGCAGCTTTTAAGCTATCTATTGCTGGCCTTGCTGATCCTCTTTTTTCGATGTTCGCGGTTGAGCGTTCTTCTGATAGTATTCACTTTGATGATGTTTCTGCTACTGCTCTGTCTGGGGATCCTTCTGTTGTTGCTTCCTTGCCCCCTTTCGACGCGCCAACTCAAGACGAGGCGCGCAGGAAGGAAATTCGTTTGGGCAAGCGTCTGGTTGATGGTGATCTTTCTGATCTTGGTGTTTCTGCTGACGCTGCTCCTCCTGGTATGTTACACTTTCTTTTGCTTCATTATTTTTTCCTTTTCATAAACCGTTTATTTATTTAGTTTCTGGTGCTCTCATTGACATGTTAACTTACAAGTAATATAGTACGCCTTGCTTACGTTTGCTTTAGGTGCGTATGCCTGATTATGCTGAATCATGCAAGTTTGCATATGTAATTTGCAAATGTTAGTTGCGACTTGGTTGTTCTTCCCCATGCTTACAGAGGTCCATTCTTATTACTTCGTACATACAAAATGCAGCTATTGGTTACTGATTTTTCCTCTATCTGCTGTAATACTTAATTATGTCAGTCCTAAATTTACTATACATGTGTAAAAGTGCGTGCTGGTTACAACGAACATACGGACAGAGAACTTACTTACCAAACTTAGGGACAGAGAACTTACTTAGCAATGCCTCCTGCTAGCGCCGTAATTGCTGTTCTTGCATGCTAATAGTTCTACTACAACGGTACAACAATATCTTGCTTTCAATTTGGAGTTTCTAATTTTCTTCATGAACTAAAGATGGCTGATGATTTTTAGTCTACGTACGGCAAATGTGGAACCGCACTGGTTTAATGAAGCTATGCCTTTCATTTATGTTGACTACTATCTTTTGTCCATAATGAATGAGGATTGTTGTACAGCTTCCGCACTGGTGATTTTTAAGTCGTCTATCTTTTTCCCAGCTATGTTCACAGCATCTTCTCTTGTGGTGCCTCTGTTTATAGGGCATGTGTTTTGCCGTACGTCTGACGATGACACGTTGCCAGCTTGGTCTCATTTGTTGCGTGGTTCCACCTCTTCTGTTGTGGATGGTTTTACTGGCGACATGGAGCAGCCTGGTGTTTCTACTCGCTTGTCTGATTCTGGGTTGTCTGGTTGGACTCCTATGTCAGCTGCTGAAATTTATGCTTCTAGAGCTTCTGATCATTCTATTCGTCATTCTACTCGCACGCCATTTGTTTCATCTGTCCCTGATGCGCAATGTCCTACAAACTCTGATTCTTCCGAAGACGATGGTTCTGATGTTGATGGTGATGTTCATTCTTCAGCACCATTGCCCCCTGATGCTAGACCTTCAGATTTCCTACCGCGAGGTACTGGTACTTTTTCCTCACTCTATTTTTTGGTTAGTTCACTTTATTTGTTTTTATGCTTCTAGCTGCTATTTAGTTTTCTTAGTGTTGCTTTGTACAGTTTGTGCGACTCCTTGCGTATCTGCATCCCGAGCTTGCTACAATCGTCGGATGCGTATGGCTCTCCGTTGTCATCAAGCATTGCTTCGAGCAGGTTATACACCTGGACGTGTTAACCTACCATTGTCTAAGGACTTTGTTGCTGTATTAAAACGTAATTCTTTTAATTTTCTTGCTGTCATCTCCTTATTTGTCTATGTTGTTTTTATTACAGCAGTAACGGATTGCCTCTTACAATTTAGGTGCTTGGCCTGATCGTTCTTACTATGGCGGTCCCCATCATATTTGCAGACCCTGTGCGGCTTCTTTTTGGTTTCAGGAGCGCCAAAAGAAAGCTAGCCTTGAAAGAAGATGGCCTGTCTACACCGGATGCTGTCGTCGTGGGAAAGTGTCCCTTCCTATATATCCTGCTTGGCCTTCTCCCCTGTCGGAACTACTTAGGTTTGATGGTGGTCCTGAATGCAAACGTTTCTTACGTTTAATTCGAGAGTACAATTCTATGTTTGCATTCACTTCACTTGGTGTTCATATAGATGATAGTGTCAACATTGGTGATGGTCCTTATGTTTTCAAGATTTGCGGAGTGGTTTGCCATCAGATTGGATCTCTTCTGCCACCTTCTAATAATCCTGTTCCTAGATTTGCTCAACTATATATTTTTGACACAATACATGAGCTGGATCCTAGGCTTGGCATATTTTCTTCCAGTGATATTGATGCTCCTGATTCAGTTCTTTTGGATGATCAGTTCTCTTCAGTGTCTCATGGCCGTCGCCGAAGAAGAGATTCAGTTGATCACAATGGTACTGACAATGAATCTGGCCGTTCTGGCCGTCATGTGCGTTCCCGTAGGGAAGAGCCTGATCGTGATGTAGTTGATTCGCTAAGAAGCATGCTTAATGAGCATAATCCCCTTGTGCAGACATTCCGCATGGCTGAAAGAAGATTGTTCTCACCTGAATCTCCCAATGTTGCTATTCAACTGTATGGTCATGAAGGAACTGAACATGGGAACCGTTATTCTTTACCTACGGCTCCCGAGCTGGCTGTCTTGATAGTTGACGATTTCTCCACATAAACCAATAGGTTTGATGTAATTGTTCAGAAAGATGCTGGTTTTTTCCAGTGGATTTCGCCTCTTAACCCTTCACTTATGGCTTTGCAGTACCCACTTTTATTTCCTCATGGCTCTATGGGATTTCATCTTGGGATAAAGTACCAGTCTGTTGACGGTGTTGCTGCTGGTGGTAGGCAAGATGTATCTATGCTTGAGTATTATTGTTATAGATTTCATTATCGAAAGGGGGAACCTAATCCTTTCACTTGCTGTGGCCGGTTATCTCATCAGATTATGGTCGATTCTTTTTCATGTGTGGAGTCATCGAGACTTAGCTATCATTTTTGGAACCAGGACACTTTACATTCCGAACTTATCAAGGCTTGTCTGATGCTCTTGGAGAAGGCACTCCGACCGGCAAAAATGTTGGTGTCGAGTATATTTTGCATTCCAGTTACACGGGGGGACCTCGATATATGATTCAAAATTATCAGGATGGAATGGCTATTTGTCGTGTTTGTGGACCTCCAGACCTTTTTGTCACATTTACATGCAATCCAAAGTGGGATGAGATAGCAGAGGCGGTGCTTCTTGAGCCTGGACAAATTCATTCAGACAGGCCAGATATTGAAACTCGTGTGTTCAAAATGAAGATTAATGAGTTCAGTAAAGGAGTTAGGAAAGGAAAAATATTTTGACCTGTTAATGCATGTATGTTCCTGTATAAATTCTAATATACAATATTTACATCCTGCTGTAATCCATTCATATTTATTCATTATTTTTTAGATGTTTATACTTTCAACCGGTGGTGAAAAAAAAATACTGCATTATTAATTGTATTCATCTTCTATTCTTCCATGCAGTATTCTGTTGTTGAACACTACTTCAACTTCTTCCCTAAGTTGTTTAAATGATCACTTATCTACCACTGTACTGTCACATTTTCTGGTTTCTTAGGAACTATGAATTATGTGCTTTCATGCTCTAATTTCAGTTTGCAAAATAAAATACAAGTATTTGTTATATTAATACTTTGCCTTACGATACCACAACATTTTCTGTTCCAAATTTTTTCTTTTCCCTGCTGATTCTCTTTAAGTGTATAATATATTTATCTCTTGACTGTGCTATCCCATTGATTATTAGTTCACCATTGCATTGACGTGCCTAATTAACTAATGTTTCCGATGCTATTTTCCCAATATTACTTTCTCCTCTATGTTTTGTTTTCCCTCCTGAAATTCTTTAAATGTATAAAATTTCTGCTTCCTGTTTGTGCTATCCCATTGGTTATTACTTCATAGTACTACTGTACTCACTTAACTCAACTTCCCAAATCTGTCTTGGCAGTGCTCATTTTTTGCTTTCTGCTTTTTTCCCTAGATTTATATGTAGTTGAATTTCAAAAAAGAGGGCTTCCCCATATACATTCACTGGTGTGGCTAGACGTCGATACGGATGACCCTACTCCAGCAACTATAGATTCTTACATTTCAGCTGAAATACCTGATTACCGCGATGATACTCTCGGTTATGCATTGGTAGAAGAGTTTATGGTGCATGGTCCATGTGGTACATATAATCCACACTCGCCGTGCATGAAAAATGGTAAATGTTCGAAGCATTATCCAAAAGAATTTAATGAAGAAACTACAGTTGATGGACTGGGTTTTCCTGTGTATCGTCGATCCAATAATGGTCGTTATGTTACAAAAAACGGACACCAGTTGGATAATAGGTGGATAGTTCCGTACAATATGGCATTGCTCAAAAGGTTCCAGGCTCACATCAACGTTGAGTGGTGCAACAAGACAAACCTACTCAAATATTTATTTAAATATCTTGCAAAAGGTCCTGACATGGCCCATGCGCGTTTACACTCCATATATGAAAGTGCAAGCACTCAAACTGGAGGAAGGAATGAAATAAGTGATTATGCTAAATGCCGGTATTGTTCTCCGATTACTAATTTCTGCAATTTTCTACTTTTTTTATTCTATTTTATTCATTTTTTTTGTAACTCATACATATGTCTTGCCCCTTTATAGATACCTGTCAACATGTGAGTCGTGTTGGCGGACGTTTGCCTACGACATACATGTTCATGAGCCAACTGTTGAAAGGTTGACTGTGCACCTTCCAAACATGAACAGAATTATCTACCATGAAAATGATAGTCTTGCCGACATTGTCGACAATCCGGACAGATACAAGACAATGTTGACGGAATGGTTTGTCGCTAATCAGCGTTATCCTGATGCTCGCTCATTAACATACCAAGACTTCCCAACCAAGTGGAGGTGGGATGGTAAGACTAAAAAATGGAAAAGGAGAGTGAAAAAAAGAAAGTTTGGTGTGCCTATTGGAAGGATCTACAATTGTCATCCCACAACAAATGAGCTTTTTTTCTTGCGGATGCTGCTAACCAAAGTATCAGGAGCTACAAGCTTTGCTGACCTTAAAAATCACAACGGCGTTTTATATGCCTCTTTCAAGGAGGCTTGCCAAGCTCGTGGATTTGTGGGTGATGACAACGAATGGTTCCTTCTTTTTGATGAAGCTATTGCATGGGCTTCTTCTTTTCAGCTTAGACATCTGTTTATGACCGTTGTGATTTTCTGTGCTGTTATTAATGCACAGAGACTTCTTGACAAGTACTCAACATACATGACCGACGATTTGGTGGCTCGAATTCGTCGTGATCTCAATGATGATGATTTAACCATCCCTCCACAGTATCTACAAGCTCAACTTTTGCAGGAACTTTCTATTATGTTCAGCAGAAATGGATACTCTTTGGAAAGTTTTAACATATCTACTGCTTCCTTGCATGGTGCAAGAATACTTGGAAACAGACTGATTATTGAAGAGATGCAATATGACAAAGATGATATACGATCTATAGCTTCTTCTCTTCATGAAAAGCTTAACTTAGAATAGCTGAACATTTATGATCAAGTTGTTGCTGCAGCCACCAGTTCAATTGGAAAGTTGTTTTTCATCTTTGGTCACGGAGGCACGGGAAAAACTTTCCTTTGGAATGCTATCATTACTGCATTGCGAGAGACGACCATATTGTCTTGGTTGTTGCTTCTTCTGGTGTAGCTTCTTTGTTGCTTCCAGGTGGGCGAACTGCTCATTCTCGGTTCAGAATTCCACTTGATGTTGGTAAGCAAACTATGTGCAACATGTCACGAGGTACCAATCTAGCAGAGTTAGTTAAAAAAGGCATCATTGATTTTATGGGATGAGGCACCGATGACACATAGATGTCGTTTTGAAGCTGTTGATAGAAGCATGAAAGATGTTCTTTCTACGGACGACAAATCTAGGAAAAGTCTTCCTTTTGGTGGAAAAACAGTAGTGCTTGGTGGAGATTTCCGTCAAGTTCTTCCTGTTATAGAAGGAGCAACAAGGCACGAAATTTTTAATTCATCTCTCATTATGTCTCCTCTTTGGCAGCATGTCACAGTTCTGAAACTTGAAAGAAACATGAGGTTGTCAAACCCCAATTTGTCTGAGAATGAAAAGGTCGAGCTAGATTTATTTGCACGCTGGGTTTTGGCAGTAGGAGACGGATCTGTGCCAATGGATACTCGAGAAAATGAATCCACTCCATCATGGCTTACACTGCCACCTGGTATTGCATTGCTGCCATCATCTGATTATGTTTCATCGCTCATCAATGCGACATATAATTCTTTTCAAGCAAACTATGATGATGTGTCTTATTTGGCTCAGCGAGTTATAATTTGTCCAACTAATAAACTGGCTAATTCAATCAATGATACGCTTTTTCATGCTGTTCCAGGAGAAGAGGTGATATTTGAGAGCTGTGATGCTATTTGCAAAACATTAGATCATGTAGCGGATGCGGATTTATTGTACCCTCTTGAGTTTTTACACAAAATTGAGCCTCCTAATTTCCCGCAACATAAAATTGCTTTGAAAGTAGGTGTTCCAGTTATGCTACTTCGGAATATTAATCAATCCATTGGTCTTTGCAATGGTACTCGCTTGCTAATCACAAGATTAGGTCAATGGGTTCTTGAAGCTAAAATCATGACCGGATCTAATGTTGGAGATCATGTATGCATACCAAGAATTGTTTTATATGCATCATCTAAGAGATGGCCTTTTACTCTACAACGACGTCAATATCCATTTCGCATATGTTATGCAATGACAATTAATAAGAGTCAAGGTCAAACACTTCAGCAAGTTGGTGTTTATTTGCCAAAGCCAGTGTTTTCTCATGGTCAATTTTATGTAGCTGTATCACGAGTGACATCCAAGGAAGGGCTTAAAATTCTTGCTTTGGATGAAAATGGGAAACCTACTTCTCAAACAAGCAATATTGTCTACCGTGAAGTTTTTGCTAATTTGTGAAACATGTTCCTCAAACATCACTTGGTGAGTTTTAGAAGAGTTTAATGCTACATTACAGTTTTTCCCCCTAACATGTTGAACATTTTCAATTAAGTGCACTTTTTATTTAATTGAACTAATAACTTACAGTCAGCTTACTATACTTTTTTCACAGGTTAGCTACAACATGGTCTATTTGCAACTCTTTATGTACCAGTTCTGCTGAGGCTATGTAATGACGATGGTTTCTTCCATAAATCTTTCCAGAGAATATGGCTACTGTCTTCTTTTGTCATCAGTACAGAAATCTGCTACAAACAAGTTATGCTGACCTATGCTGCCTCATAGAACATACTTGCCACCTACTTTTGTTGTCAGTGTAAACTTTGTTACAAATGAACCATGCTTGTGTTGTTTGCAAACATGAAGTGTACCATTGTGGTGCAGCAAGGTTGTCTCTTCAATGTAAATTATTTTGACTAATTGAACCCTTGTGTTCAACAACTGCTCCTGTTTGTATCCCACTGTTTATGGTTTTGCAAGTGAGGTGCCAGCTTCTAATTTTTGTTTATCCCTTTGAACTAACCTCTATTTAAATTTAAAACTTTGCAAGATATCTACATGCTAATATTTTACTTAGATATGAAAGACAAGTAGTTCTACAGGTTTTGGTTGTACTTTCAATTTTTAGATTTCCTTATTCATTCATATGTTCTTCCTTCCTTGCCCTTTCAGTTGAAAAAACACATCTACATAGATTTTAAGTCAACAATTTTTATGTACTTACATGTACACTTATGCTTGCTTCATTATTAGCGGTTCTCTTATGGTACAATTGATTTTCTTTGATACAGTTCTAGAAATGTAATGTTCTTCTTCAGTTCAACCAAAGAAACTTTGTTCCGAGCAAAAGAATAAAACCAGCCTAGCCAGTTCCTTGGTCAGATGGAAAGTCAGAGAAACTCATACTATTTTCAACAAATTGGTCAGCGTATTCATAGACACGATTATTAACAAAAATTGCAAAACAAAGAAACAAAGTAAGCCTAGCCAGATCCTTAGTCAGAAAAGAAAGACAGAGGAACTCATACAATTTTCAACATTTCAGTTAACGCATTGATAGGCACATCTACTACCAGAAAATACAAACATTGCAACATAAAGATCACACCTTTTCTACACATAGATTACAACCACATAAACTTTCTCCCACGCTAGCTATCCTTCATGCTTCTGCTTCTACATTTTCCTATTTACTACTACACACTTACATCCATATGTTCATATAACACTCACTGGTGCTACTTAAAACATAGCATATATCTTCTAAAGTACATCCCTGAGATACATTTTAACTACAATATACAACACTTTCTCGCTACATAGCATCTGCATCACATTTACAGTGAAAGCAATTAGACACAGTTGTACTTCTCCTCACAAACACTCTCAAATTTTGTAACACCTTCTTGCAGCACAAAAGAAAAGGCATCTTCAGCATACCCAACGCCACATGACCTTATGTGGTCGCACCATCTATCCACCCCTTCAAGAGTAATGCGCCACCCTTTCTTCATTTCTTCCATTTTCATCTTCAAAGCACAAATCTCATCCTTAGCAGCACGCCATCCCGTACATGAATCGAAACTATCAACATGAAAACGCCGCCTCATTTCCCAATTCAAATCTTTTACTTCAAATTTGCAGGTAGCCTCCAAAGTTCGAATCATGTTTTCAGCAGCTTTCTCCTCTGCCGCCTCAGCTGTACTAAACTCCTGGAAACTAGAACAAAATTCTTCGTGAAACTTTGTCGCATCAGCTGAATCAGGCACATACACACGAACGTGACTGAAAAAACCTCTATACCGATACCAAGTGTCAAATACAGGATCTCCTGCTGGTATCTTTTTAACAAGCCCAACAAGAATACTTTTCCTAGATAGAGAGATAAGTCGCATATTTTCTGCAGATTAAATCACAAAGCTTAGAAAACACTCTAGCAAAAACAACAAACAGCAAGTTCAATAGATATAAAAGAACATACCAGTTGACATAGGTAATGGTGGTGGCATCCTATCCTTCCGCGCACCGTCTTCATCAAGCTCAGCTTCCCAAAACTCAGTCATATCGCCTAGATCGTCACTGCTTTCCATCGTCAACCCAACTGCAACAAGGTAGAAGAAGATACTGAACAACCAGCAAAACACTGAGCAGGGAAAAATATCTACGCCTACCAATGCAACAATAGTCCAAACAGGCACACGTCCGTGAGTTGTTCAAGGCTAAATTGTCCATCTAAAATAAACACTAGCATAATTACTGACTAAATTTGAAGAATCAAGCAGCAAAATTCAGAAGCAACGCAAAAGCTACGCAGTACATGAATCGATCAATAGCAGATCAATAGCACGCACACGCAAGCAGTAGCACAAATGCCTCTCAGCACGACCAGCACGGACGCACGCAGTTCACTGGCTGACCTCCCCAGCAGCCAGTCGTCGCCTTTTCCTTTACCCCATCCATTCCTCAGCTCTATTTCGAGCTCCCATCTCCCTCACGGCAGTCTGAATCCCTTCCCCCGCGCCCATCTCCACCGCCGCCCATCTTCCTCACAACACCGTCGCCCTCCCCAAACTCGGCCGCCCCTCATCTTCCTACTAGCGCCGCCGCCATCTCACATGGCTCTAAATCATGCTTTCTTTCTTTCTCTGCTCAAATCAAAAAAGGTAGGAACCATACCTCTGAAGGGCGAGTAAGGCAGTGCCACCGGCGTTTTCCTCCAATCCTGCAATCTCCAGATGCGCGCGGGACAAAAGCGAACGAGCGAGCAATTGAGGATATGGAGAGTGACAACTCCGTCGGCCAGATGTGGATAAGACACCATAAAAAGGAGCTCCTGAAGATGCTTTTACACATGCCATCGACTAAGTGGCCAAAAAAAATTTCGTGCATACTCAAAACAACAAATTCTAATTCAGTACATATATTCGTGCATACTCAGCTTTTCTCGAATATATAATTCGAGTCGTTCCCAAATATATTTTACGTTGAACCTGTAAAATAAAATTTTGATTTAAAACTTAATCGAAACAACTATTTCTCACAATGACACGACAGTAATTTATAACAACGAACTCATCTGTCTAAAAAAAAACAAATATATGGAGTATTATCTAAGCAAAAGAAAAAGATAACAGAAGTGTGAAATGTGAACTATAACAATAACTTCAAGTCTATCCGTTGGAAAAAAAATATAGAAACTATATCAACATGTACACACAAAAAAATCGACTAAATTTCAATATTTTAAAATTTCAAATGCATTTCAAATCTGAGCATTTAATAGACACAAAAAAAATCAAATATAACAACCATACCAACATGACCACAAGAAAAATGTTCGCTATTTATGTCATACGATCAAATCCCACATAAATTTGAATAAATTCCAAGTTGTTCAATTTCTAAAATCTACTTGAACATTTCAACTCAAAATTCGCATTTACATATTTCAAAATTTGAAATACCTTCCAAATCTGATCACTTTGTACACATTAAAAGAATACAAATATGAATACATTCCAATATGAACCATTTTCGAAATCTCAACATTCCTCTAAGCACAAACTTATCCGAATTCAAACAATATTCATATTCCAACAAAAAAAAATTACAAACATATTTGAAATTCATCAAACGGACGCGGCATTGCCGCGCTAATATCAGGCCGCGGATTCGGGATTTAGTAGTTTTCTAAAAGTGTACAAACATTGTTAATTAGCTGAAGCATGGTCTTTCTTAAGTTCTGTTGTTAGCTTTTAGACGCGTTGGCGAGCGGGCTGCCGAGCTCCTGAAGGGTTGCATCCAGGTTTACACAAACCATGCCTGCAGGTGGTGGAATCCAACGAGGTAGCAAAGAGGAGTTGTCGACCTTGAGCATTTGGTTTGTAATATTTCTCTAGGGCTCCTGGATTTTGCCGTGGCTAGCTAGCTGATCTTTGCAAACGATGCTAGCTAGCTGCTTTAAATCTAAATTCTAGAATAAATATAGTCGAACCAAACAATAGAACTTAAGAAAGACCATGCTTCAGCTAATTTAAAACACTTTGTAGATACTGTTCTACAATGTTTGTACACTTTTAGAGAACTACAAAATGCAATTTCATGTGCAACTACAAAAAAATATAAATGGAAATTGCATCAGAATTCTTATAAACAAAAATACAACCCATTGATGGCCAACAAACAAAAGTGGACCCCACCTAATTTATCCAAATTGCAACCCACCTAATTTATCCAAACTGCAAAAAAAAGGAGAAATGTTTCAAATTAAAAAAACCAAATTTCCCCATCAGAACAATATGAGCAACAACTCAAAAAATAATCACACACAAAAATGCTAACTCATTATGACAAATCACAAACATATGTAAACATTTTATTTCACCAAATAAATTGAAAAAAAAGAATGCACTCACTCCAACTATGTAGACAATTGTGTGGACTTGAATAAAAAAATAAAAGATATTCTAAATTGTTGGAAATTTGGATAAAAATCGACACCAATTTCCAACGAAATTCAAGATTTCCAAAGTACATAAAATATGCAACCTACTTATGACAGTGAATTTAAAAAAAAATGAACTCTTCCAAATTAGTGAAAAATACAGAAAATAGACAACAAATTCCAACGAATTTTAACATTTCCCGATTAGTTAAAATTTAAAGTTGCAATTTAGTGAAATTTTCGATAAAATAGACGATAAATCTCGACATATTAGGTCATTTTAAAATACAGCGGGTGCGGCACATGCTAAAGATTTTTTTTTTGGAATATTCTAATGTTGTCACTATTTGCAATTAATTCAAACGCACCTTCCCTAATTTGAATTCAAATGTTATCACTATTTGGAAGTAATTCTAATGCATCTTCCCTAAAATAAATTAAATACTCCCGCCGAAATACAAATATGTTCGACCATTTCACCCTACTAAATATTTGAACATTACAGAAAATTTATCAAAAAATGCTCACAAAAAATGCTACTTATTCATTAAAAAAGTGTTTGAACATTACAATTTAGCGAACATTTTGTTGAACAAAAAATATATATTCTACAAAAAAAATCACCAAAGGCGTGGCGTGACGCCACGCCAAATTCAACTAGTTAATACTGAAAGAGCACCAGGACCAGCAGATCAAAGAAACCATGAGCTGCGAACGCCAACTTCTGGAACCAGACATGAGACATGCATACCACAATCACATGACCAACATAATAGCCAAAAATGGCGAGGACCGCAACCTCGGTTGCTCATAGGCTAAGCGTACAAGACGGGGGGAGAGACCACAAAAGTTGCCCTTCTCCTCGCCCTTCAAATCCATATTATTGTAGAGGAATTCATTTTTTGTCGATTTACCATTGAAATCCCACACACTTTGAACCAAAAGAAATAAAACCGTCATATGTAACCATACGGAACCACAAAAGTTGCCCTTCTCCTCGCCTTTCAAATCCATATCATTGTAGACACATCACACCACTGTCATTTTGAGTTGTGGGCCACATTTTTATATTAATATTCACTTGTTCTCTCCTTGAAGTTGATATTAGAAGGAAATTTTCTCCATTTTACATTGAATCAAGTAAATGCGACATGAGTTCACTATTTGCACTTCTTTTCTACTATTTTCTCTATGAATAAAAGGACCTCAAGATTAGTTCGTGGTTTTCAAAAGAATTCCGGAGCATGAAAAACCAAAGGGGGTATTTTCCGGGACTTGTTTGATTCGTACGAGTGCAATGAAAGGATGTATTCTCCTAAATGGATTTTGCACTATTTTACCAGGAAAAACATTGACTCCGATTTTTCAAAGAAGCTTCTATGCTTTAGGCATGTTGCACTGGAACAACATGGTGTGAACCATTCAATGAAATATGGCACGAGTTATTGTGTTATGTAAGCCTCTACAATTCAAGATGAAACTATGATTGCATCCCACTTTTCTTGTCTATTCCTGCAATTTTAGAATTATGTGTATGAGAGATTGTAAAGTTTAATTATGTTGTGTTGTTATTGATCTCTTACCTCAACCCAACCCGTAGCCAGCAACACCCTCCCCGGCTCCCCCCGCCGCTTCCTTCTCCCTAGTGGATATGAAAGACATTCTGTTGAAGGTATGAACCAAATGTATCATCCTACCTATAGAGTGGTGGTTGCTCGAACTAAGCTTCAGCGCACCTCAAAATGCATCTCCCTATTCATTGAAAAACAGATGCATGCTGAAACGACCACATCCACGAATCTCCTTCTCTTAAGTAAAACATGGATTTTACATCTACAACTAATTTAACACAATCAAAGATCAGTTGTGTTTAGGAAGTTCCCACTAGACTTTTCACTTTTCGATAACGAGCGTGATATCATTTGAAATCCACAATCACAAACTATTTATCTAAAAGTAGCATAAAAAAGGAAACCATCAATATAGATCTTATGCATCCGGTATTCTCAAATCACTTTGGTGCCAATTTAAGTGTCAATCATACTCAGATGTGTTTGTAGTGAGCCTCAAATTTGGCTCAATACAGCTGCTGGACTATGTTGAATTGAACCTTTTTTATATAATCTGGTACGGACTAATGGTATGTTTTCTTTGGCGAGGAGGAACTGAAGATAAGTAAATAGAGAAACCTGGTTAGATAAGCAAGGCTATCGTAACCCATCGCAAGACCAAATACAATTCGAATCGTAACAAAAATATTTAATGTCCAACCACTATAACATGATGGCTTCACTCCTCATGTATGGGCCATGTAATATGTGTCTATCTCAAATGCGGTATGGGCTCTTCCTCTCCTCTTTTCGTAGGCAAGAACCGGGCCAAGCATTTCAGATTTGAGCTATCATGAGCCATCGCTGTTGGGCCGACAGAAGCTCACCATTCCTCTCTTCTTCACACAGCAAGAAAAATGATATTTCGCTCTAAAAAGAAAGCAAGAAAAATGATACTAACACGCCACCCTCGCTTTGTCTCCCCGTCTCTCGGAGAGAGACGCAAGCGCCGACGAGGACAGAGAAATCACCGGTCGGCCGGAAGATGCATCGCAGAAGAGTCAACTGTAGCCAAATTAAAACCAGTCAACAGTGACGTAGCCGCCATGCATGCACCTCCGCGAGCCCGGGTGGCAGGCTGGTTGCCTGGTTTGACCCGCACGGCAGTCCCCGGCCACTCGTGATGTATTTAAACGGCGACGAGAAACCATGACAGAACCAACCGCAGCTCGCAGATCGCAAATTCATAGCACTTCCCACGCACACGACTAGACAATGGCTGCCTCCGCCGCGCCTGCTCCGCCGCCGCACGCGCTCATCCTCCCTTACCCGGCACAGGGCCACGTCATCCCGTTCATGGAGCTCGCCCACCGCTTCCTCGACCGTGGCTTCGCCGTCACCTTCGTCAACACCGAGTTTAACCACCGCCGCCTCGTGGCCGCCGACGCCGGCAACGGCGCGACGAACTGGACGGGCTCGTCCTCCGCGGCGGGAGGAGGACGGCTGCGCCTCGTCGCGGTCGCGGACGGGATGGACGACGCCGGGGACCGCGGGAACCTGGTCCTGCTCAACGCCGCCATGCAAGAGGCCATCCCGCCGCAGCTGGAGGCGCTTCTGGACGGCGAGGAGGACGCGGCGGGCGAGGAGGAGGGGCTGGGGAAGGTGACGTGCGTGGTCGTCGACTTCGGCATGTCGTTCGCGCTGGACGTCGTCAAGCGCCGCGGGATCAAGTCGGCTGCGCTCTGGCCGGCGTCGGCGGGGGTGCTGTCGGCAATGGTCAACGCCAAGAAACTGATACGCGATGGCGTCATCGATGACGACGGTAAGTTCAGCCACGCGACTCGTGTTTCTATTATTGTCCTATGATAAGATTTAAGCCGTGCTGGAAAGAGGTACGGATGGAAAAAGAAATGTTATGAAATTCACCAATAATCGTTCAGATTGCGTTTCAAATCGTGTATCAGGCTAATAGTTAAAGTATGCAATATGTTAATTTTGCGCATCCGGACCTTTAGTGGAACGAAATTATTCGTTTGTATTGTTCGAAATAATATAAATCGAGTATAAATTGAACCGTATCTTTATCCTATGTCGCAGGAGCGCCTCTTAACTTGAAGAACAACTCATTCCATCTGACCGAGTCCATGCCACCCATGGATGCGACCTTCCTCGCTTGGAATTACATGGGAAATCGTGATGCCGAGCGCATGGTCTTCCACTACCTCTCCTCGGTTGCGCAAATCGCTGTGGCAAAGGCGGACTACCTTCTATGTAACACATTTGCCGACATTGAGCCGACCATCTTCACTGACTCTCCACCAACCACCATCATTCCCATCGGACCGCTCCGCACATGGACGCGTCCAACGAGACATGCGCCTGTCGGACACTTCTGGCATGCTGACGATGCCGCATGCATGTCCTTCCTCGACGAGCAACCCGTTGGATCCGTCGTGTACATCGCGTTCGGGAGCATCAGCATCATGACTGCAGAGCAGGTCCAGGAAGTCGCACTCGGGCTCCAGGCCTCTGGCCGGCCGTTCCTGTGGGTTGTTAGGCCTGAACAGGCCGACAAGCTCCCAGTCGGGTTTACAAATGATATGGATGGGCTCGAAAAGGGTAAAGTAGTTGGGTGGGCACCACAAGAGCAGGTGTTGGGGCACCATTCTGTCGGGTGTTTTGTTACACATTGTGGGTGGAACTCGACGCTAGAAGGCATCCGCAATGGGCTGCCCATGCTATGTTGGCCATACTTCCTTGACCAGGTTACGAACCAAACATATATTTGTGACATTTGGAAGGTTGGGCTAAGGGTTGTGTCGCCTGAGGAAGGCAGACTTGTGACGAAGGATAGGATTGGGGAACTGCTGGATGGGCTTTTGGGAGATGAAAGCATCAAGGAAAGGGTTCTACATTTGAAGGAGCTGACAGAGAGCAACATGAGTGAAGAGGGTGCATCGCTAAAAAATTTAAACATGCTAATGGAGTCTTTCGAAATGTAACATTATTGCAAGGTTGTGTCGACTAGTATCAGTATTGGGCTTTCGAATTTTTATCAATATAGGAAAGAAATGTTGAGTATATTTACGTTCAATGTTACATCAATGGTACTACATTTGAATGCATAGTTTCAACGAATGGCGTGTTATGATTTTTGATATGCTATGCCCCATTGCTCCCTTCAATGTAAGACATGAGAGAACAAGTTTGAAATTAAAACCCCAATCAATGTGGTTCTTACTTCCAATTACATTCTAATTTTACATGACACTTCCTGTTTTGACTTATATGGTATTGAGTATATAACGCTTTGACCAAAAATACTACTCCCTCTGGTCCGGAATATCTGTCGTGAGCATGCTTATGAATTGTACGTAATTAGTTCTGTTTTGGAATTATAAACGGAATCAATGTGGCTCTTACTTCCGGCTACATTCTAATTTTACATGACACTTCCTGTTTTAAATTATATGGTATTGATATATACTCCTTTGACCGAAAATACTACCTACTCTCTATTACCCTCGTCTAATTTACCTATATGTTGGAACATACCATAAGCTACAAAGGCATACCCCCGGCGTAGGCCCCAGAGAACGAGAAGGCGCAACAAACCCATGGTGGCCCAAGACCTGCACAAGACGACCACATGTACCGGGCAAGAGCTAACTCAACTATCCGGCTGGGCTGGCTCCTCAATTGTCACTCAACAAGCCGACTCACGAAGCATCACCTTGCAACCCATTGAGTCATTATTATTAAAAGCGTTACTCCCACCCTTCAAAATAGCAATTTCGAGTCGGCGTGATCATTACACATTAAACAACACGTTAATCCTTGTAATCAACACTAATAACTAACCCATTTGGTAACATCGGGGACCGTAGATAGTACTTCAAGTTCATGCTCATGCGCATACCTGTAACTAAAAAATCACACGAGACAACCATCCAAGCAGGAGTTGGGTATTACCTCCACCACATAGAGGGCTCAAACCTTGGTAACATCTCGTGTGCATCTCGCCCTCGAGTTCCCACTTACGTCTTGATCCAAGATTTCTTTTTCATTCTCCGTCCTTAGATAGATATTATCACGAGTTTCCCCCGACAAGAAGATAACATACAAAATCTTCAAGCAAAAGATAGTTTAATTTTTTTAAGTGCATTCAACTTAAAAGTTTTTTTTGTTTAAAAGGAGGCAATGCTTGCAGTTTGTTCAATGCTTGATGCAAGAGGTCATTTTATTGCGAAGTTTGTAGCTAATTATAAAAAATGTGAACATAACTGTATAGTGCCTAGTAAGAAATTACATTCATACCTATGATGGCGTGGATCACACATTCGCTGTGGAACCCCAAGAGGAAGTTATGATGCAGTGTAGTAGCAGTTTTCCTCGATTACAAAACCAAGGTTATCGAATCCAGTCGGACTTGGAGAAGGCTTAGCAAGGTGTCAACGGCGCTGTTTATGAAAATTGACGTGGACCTGCACATAATCACAAACAAACTACTTTGCCCCAATGAAACAGAGAGGTTGTCAATCTCTCCGGCTTGCTGAACACAAAGAATTAAATGTGCAAGTGTAAAATATGATGAGAGTAAAATATGACCAGCGAGCAAATGAGTACGGAAAGTTATTAAAATTGTTGTAAACAGTGTAGTAAAATAGGACCGGGGTCCAAAGATAACTAGTGGTGTTTCTCCAAAAAATATGCATGATGGGTAAAAAAATTACAGCAAGGCAATTGACAAAATTATGGGCACGTAACAATGCTATCATAAAATAATATAGTTCACCATTTCATCTAATATCGGCATTACGTCAAAATACATAGACCGTTATCTAACTGCGTCTATGACTAATAATCCACCCCCGAGATCGCTATCCAGAATGTCTCCCAGAAGTATTAAGTTTTAAGCAACAGATCATCGCAATAAGTAAGATGCATAATGTAAGCAATGTAATAACACAAGGAAATTACACCGCTGTTTCCTCCCTAGTGGCGACAGCACAATCTTTGTATTTGTGTTTCTGTCATTCGCACTCTGCGCAAAAAGGCATGAACCCACTATCTAGCATAAATACTCTCTCTGAAGAATACTAACAACTACTTGGCCAAAGCATCCACTAACATCGGAGAGCATGCAAGATCATAGATAAAACATAACACATAGATGAATAAGAGTAATGATTTCCAAAATTCATCGGATCCAAGCAAACACATCATGTAGCAATTACAGATAATATGACCTTGATCATGTAGGGCAGCTCACAAGATCTAAACAATGGAGTACAAGGAGAAGAGACAACCATGTAGCTACTGGCATGGACCCGTAGTCCCGTGGTGGACTACTCACGCATCACTCCGGAGGCAGGCATGGTGGTGTAGATGTCTCCGGTGACGATCTCCCTCTCCGGCAGGGTGCCGGGAAGAGTTTCAAAACCCTCCCGATATAGGGTTGGCGATGACGGCAGCCTCGGGTGTTTTCTGAAAAATATGATCGGCTATCAAGGGTTTCCGAGACGAAGACGAATTATAGGCGAAAGGGCAGCTCGGGGAGGCGCCCGAGGCGCCCAGGTGGGACCCAGGAGCGGCCCAAGTGTTGGTCGTGCCTGGGGGGCGTCTGGGGCCTGTGGGCGCCCCCTGCAGGCCCCCTTCTAGCTCCGTCTTTGTTTCTTCGTGAAAATAATTAATGTAAATTTTCAGCTGATTCCGAGAAACTTCCCCGAACGACTTTTCTGAAATAAAAAGACAGCAGAAAATAGGAACTGGCACTAGGCATCTTGTCAACAGGTTAGTTCCATGAATTATTCCAAAAATGATATAAAAACATTATAAAAAATGTGGCAATGATATATAATCAATCATGGAACATAAAAAATTATAGATACGTCGGAGTCGTATCAACCTATACATCACTAATTCTATAGTTAAGCCGTCATCAACCCTCGCGGCAATGGCGATCTATCATATTATGGAAATTCCTCCAATATAGTTGCACATCGACAAGCTACGTCGCACTTTCATATGGTTTGCAGATGACCACGTCACCGGCAGCTAGTACATCATTCGTTCGTCTGATGTGTACAAGCCTAAGAGCTCAGCGGCCTGCAGATGCCCTGTTTACGCATTGTCGGTCTGCACATTAGATGGCTTTGGTTGTTAGACTGGCTCGGCAAGGCCCTCCGAGGTTTCTAATCCTAAGACCATTTTGTCCAAAACGGCCCTTAAGCAAACTATCAACCAAATCTGGCCCTCCGGAAAACTTTCAACCGGATATGGCTCCTCCCCTAAACTGCGGTGACCTGGCATACCACTGCATGTTGTAGTATGCAAGTCGTTGACATAACACTCACAGAACACCGTTCCGCAAATATGACATCCCTCAGGGTGGTACAGCAGAAACATTGCGGGTCCACAAACAACGTCTGAAATATTACAAACCAAGTCGTGCATAGAGATGGCCACCTCAGGGTGACGTCTCATAAATAGTGTTTACAAACCTTGAAGAAGCAAATAAGTGCGCACACGGGAACTCAACAGCTTATTGATATAAAGTTCTTGCTGCTCGATTCAACCGTGCTAATTAAGGCTATTAACCTAAAGTTGACTAATCAGACTCTTCCTCCTCGTTGTCGGCGCCGTATCTGATAAAGTAGTCCACGCCTTCAACTCCTCCTGAAAGGTCTGGCTCTTCATAGAAGACGTCTTCCTGGCCTCCCATGGCATGAAGCGAGGCACTGGCCAGGTCCTCATAACCTAAGCAGGAGATTCAAAAGGAAAGGAATGAGTAACCAGCGTTACTCAACAAGTTCATTTGATACGGTGGGAAGTCTGATGCACTAACTACTGCTTAAGACCCAAAAGAGTCACAAGCTAATGCAAGGGTTTTGTAAAACATTTCTTCAAGAGGTTGCTTTTATTTCTGAAGACTATGCCCGTCATCCTTCACAGGGCTAGAGCTTCATGGAGCTCCTTTCCTGCAGCGTTCGCAGCTCCTTCCCGGAACAGGGAGTAACATGTTACAATTCTTTACACTCTGCAGAGGTGCGTTACTTTACCCATAAGAGATCAAGACTTTGATACCAACCAGGCGTACTTTCCTGTCCACACTCTCTTTGGTGTGGGGCCCAGTTTTTGATCCAAGTCATTCACTGTGCTTCTCCACACAACGCATGCCCACCCTTTTGTAGGTTTGTCCTCCCCTAAATCTTTAGGCAGACCGTTCCAGACTCAAAAGTCCTCCCCTATGCCTAACAGATTGCCCGTTCCAGACATCCCTACAATCCATCATAGGCCCAGTCGCCGTGGGAATTAAGGGATCCCACCCATGTGCATGTAGTCCCGCAAGACCTACAGCCTACGACACTGGCAGCCCGTTGACATGCATCCGGGAGAAGTACAGATGGCATTTCCCGTCCCATTCCAGGTCTTATGGTTAACGCGTCTTTACGGCGCAATCATTATGACGGCATTTGTTGTTAAGTCCTAGGTAATACTTTCCCGTGCAAGTGGGACCTCCGGACCAATTCATCTTACCAAGGTCCCACCTGCCCTCCATAGTAGGTTACCTCCAAATAGGTAGACAACCAATAGTCATGTTATTCTGAAAATAGCTTTATGCTTTCTTGGAATAGGTGATAGTATTATAGAGTTTGAAAATAGTTTCTTTAACAAGTATTTCAAAGAGATATGAGCAAGTGATGAACTTGCCTTGAAACTGACAAGTAGTGGAGTCTGAAACTGGTTGGGGCTGACGACCTCCTGGTTCTACAAAATCCATCATTGTCTGATAAGAACAATGTTTAAAGAAGCAACATGCTACTATGCATAAAATGATATGCAACCCTTAGCTTGCTTTTATAACATTGATTAATTTAAAATTTATGATTTAATTCTGAATTTTTGATATTATTTTTATTTATTTAATTTTCGAAATTAAATTAATTTTACTCCAATAAATTAATTAATAAAGCATTTTAAAATAATAAAAGATTTTGCATTTTAAACTTTTTTATAAGTAAGGTTATCATTTTTATTACTTAAAATGATTTTATCCAAATTTTATTTAAAGAAAAGGATTTTATAATAATTTTTAAACTAAAATGGCATTTAGGTAATTTTAAACAATTCCAAAGAAAAGCTATTCAAATAAATAATTGTAAAATATAAAGGAATAGATTTTATTTTTCTGATTCAATTGATATTTTATTTGAATTTTTCTGAATTCAGAATCAAAAGTTATGGATTTTTAAAGTTTTGAATTAAATCTGAAATCTAGAAAAGATTAAATTGCTGACAAAGGGGTCCACTGTCAGAGTTTTAACAATTAAAACAGGGATAAGGTCGGCGCTGACGTCAGCCGACGTCACTGGCCACGGCCAGCGGCAACTCCGGCCAAAATCCGGCCGACTCCGGCCTTCCCGGCCCAAGGCAAGGTGCCCAAACGATGCAGAAGAGGGAGACGGGCCAGAGAGTGGCGGCGCCGCCCCAAAATGGTCACCGGAGCGATCTCCCCACGGCGGTGCGGCGGTGAACTCCGGCGGCCGAAGCCAATCACGGCTTCCAGAGGTCAATCGAGAGGGAAAAGAGGCGTAGAAGAGAGAGCAGCTCACCACGGTGGTCGAGGACAAGGTTTGGACGGCGATGAAGCTACGGTGGCGACGGATTCGAGCTCGACGTCCGGCGGCGGCGTTCGGGGCGTCGGTCACGTTCTTCTCCTCCAGCGGCTCCCAGCACCAACGGATTGCACCAACGTGGAGAGGACGACGAGACGGAGCGAACGGACAAGGTCTCGACTCCGGGGAACCCTTGGTTCGCCGGCGATTTGAGGAGTTCGACGGCGGCCGAACGGGTTAGGGTTAGGGTTTCGGTGAAGAAAGAGAGAGAGAAGAGAAGAGAGAGTGAGGGGGGCGAATGAGTGAGGGAGAGAGCGATGGGGACGCTTCCTCTTGGTCTTATCCCTCCGGCAAGCAGGCAGGCAGGCAGGTGGTGGCGCGGCGGCGCGGCGTCGTCCTTCTGGCGCGGGAAGAAGAAGAAAGAAAGAGAAAGAAAAGGAAATTTGCAAAAACACCCCTGGACTTTTCCTTAATTAAACATTTCATTAAAACAGCAACTTAAAACATTTATTTAGGCTTTTAAATAGCTCTAAAAATACCCCAAAAATTCATATAGACTTATAATCTTATGGAGAAACCTCCAGTAATTTTATTTAGAATTTTTGGAGCATTTAACAAGATTTAAAAATTAGGTGAAGAAATAAGACATTTTAATGAGATTTGGAATACCCATGATGGATATTATCACCAAAGAAGTATGGTGGTTTTATATAAAACAAATGAATAAGAGAGATGTTAAGAATTTGTTAAATTACATTTCTCATAGAATAAACACTTGGAAAACTATAACTGCCAAAAATCAATAAGAGTACTTAAGAAGGTAAGAACTTTAGGTCAAGAATATAAAGGTTCTTTAAATAACCAAAGTTTTAAATTGCGAAAAAAATTGGTTCAAGTTTTTCAGATGCATGCATGCAATTGCACAAACTCCTAAATCTACCCTTCGCAAAACCCTAAACGCTGGGGTACTACATAAACACCACATATAAAGGCGTTTTTGCTGTTTTAGAGACTCTGAGGATAGACTCAGAGGGTCTGAAAATCTCAGAAAACACCATCCACTTTGGCTTATCTGAAACTGAAAAAGCGAAAAAACGGCTAAGTCATTTGAAATAAGTCATTTGATGTGCCCTTTTTGCAGTTTTAGAGCCTCTAAGATTAAAAAACGCCACTCTTCTTAGAGTCTGTGGAGAAATCTCAGAGGCTCTAAGATTGTAAAAACGTCACATCAATTGGCATATTTCAAATGACTTAGTCGTTTTTCGCGTTTTATAGTTTTAGATATTCAAAGTGGATGACGTTTTCTGAGATTTTCAGCCTCCGAGTCTATTCTCTAAAATAGCAAAAACGCATTTTTATGTGACATTTTAAAAAAGGGACCATATCCGGTTGAAAGTTTTTCAAAGGAGCAGATATGGTTGATAGTTTAGCTAAGGGCCATTTAAGACAAATTATCCTGAGACCATGGCCATCTTCTTCGCCTCCTCTAGACTAGTGCTTGGTAGCGGTGAAAGGGCGCTCTTCTAGGATGATCCGTTGGTGCAGGGGTGCCGGCCGAAGGATATTTCGCCTAACCTCTACAAACATTCATCGCGTCGAAAATTCTCTGTCAGTAAAGACTGTCGTGGATGGAGTTGGGTCCGGTACATCATGGTCAATTCTTCCCCAGCGGTGAGAATACTGCGAGCTCTCCACATTGCTCAACAGCTGGAGCTGCAAGACGGTATGGATGATGCTCTGTCCTGGAAATAGACAGAAGACGACTCTTACACTATCAAATCAGCTTACAACAATCAGTTTGATGGACAAGTCTCGACCTCTGATCCTAGCCTCATCTGGAGTGCCAAAGCAACGCCGAAGACGAAGATGTTCGTGTGGCTCACCATTTGCAGAAAATTCTTAACCGCTGATGCCCTTGCCAGGCGCAACGTTTCCCCTGACCCTCTCTGCAAGCTGTGTGACTATGGCCAGGCACCGTAGACTGTCCCTTCGACTTGGCAGCTTGGAAGATGGCGGCGGACAGGCTCAGAAAACCGTTCCAGCAACACCAATTTGATAGTGGACACTGGACCTTTCCTATGCAGTCGATGGGAGCAGAACAATGAAGGCATGAGCAAAGAAGACGGAAGAACTTGGACGTCGGCCACAATTCTCATTTAGTGGCAGACTGGCAGTTATCGAAAGAGAGAAACGAACGGATGTTCCGCAGCAGGAGGTACTCTGTCCCTCGAGTCCTAGGCAGAATCGTCGATGAAGCACAATCTTGGCACAAACACAACACAACCCAGCGATGACTCTTGCAGGCTTGCAGCAACATGGAGAAAATGACCTACGCACCCTGTTTTTTTCTTCTTTTTGTTGCTCTTTCTTTCCTTTCGTTTTTTCCGATACTAAGCAAGCTAACTAAATCATCTCACTTGCATCAATGAAATCAGCTGTTTCCTGTGTGTCGTAAAAAACAAGATACTAGTGAAATATGATCTTACTTGTGTTGACGACAATTAATGTTTTTGGTGATTGTTAGGGCATCTCTAGCCGATCTTGCAAAATTTAATCCTCTATATGGCATCTTATCCTTATGACGAATATATTTGCTCATCTAAAGAAAACAGTTTCTAGCCGATCCCCTAAACTTAACTCCTTAAAAGAAGATTGAACACAAAATCATGCAACAAGCTAGATTCAAACTACTCACATAAACTACATTTACATAACATTAAATAGTTTTAAATTAAATCCAAAAGACTAGCATAAACTACATTACAATAATTTTAACTAGATTCAAAGTACTAGCATAGATTATATTACATAACTTTAAACGAAATCTAAACTAAAAACCAACTAACTAACCTCCATCGGAGCTACTAAACTCGGCTAAGAAATTCTCCAACTAGATCTTCCTCGCTGTCGGAGCTAAGCTCAATGACTGACGCACCGAACGGCTCGCTCCGACGCTCCTCCACGAGGCGTTCCTGGTACTTGCGGCGGAACTTGGCCATGAGCTCGTTCTCGGCGTGCTCCGCCTCGAGGCGCTCGCGGTCTCCCCCCTACTGGGGGTCGACGGGGCCCAAATACGACCTACTCACGTTCGTACGCGTGCGGCGCATGTGTGGCCGAGTGATACGACCCTATCTAAATCTTTCTGTGGGTTTTGGCGGTTGGTGATTTCGTCCATCCACGTTCCCAACTTTTGTTGCCGCACGCTGATGTGCCTCCACTGCGGTGGTGGCGGCGGTGGCAGGACGGAGGCGAGAGGAGGTGCTATCGCGGGAGGAGCCGTCACCACGGCAAGAGGAGCCGCAGGACAGCGCGCAGCGTGGATTCGTGCTCCAGATCGACAGAAGGGACCGCCGACAAGAGGATCCGACGATGGGGTGGCGCCGGAGTGGGGAGTGAGAATCCGATGGTGGTGGATTTGGAGAAGTAGGCCGGTAGGGAAGAGGAGATTTTTTTTCTCTAGCTGCGCCACGACTCTTATACTAAGAGACAATAAGAGAGTATAAAGTTTATCCCCACTTCCATTATAGATAACCTACATAAAGCGACAATTTACACACAAGTCTGCTTGGTTCCGTATCGTCTCACCGTGCTTTCTTTTCGCCGCTCAAAGTTGTCTGAAACTTGTAGTAGCCATGACTGATACCAGTGATGTACTATACTACAGTAGTACTATATGAGGACGAACAATGAATACATCATCATTTCCGCTCAACAAATCGAAGAAACATAGAAATGGAAAAGGTGGGCTAACCACCTACTGCTTATCCTAACTAAGCCTATGACATAAGCTATCTAGAACGGCACGATATGTGTGGAGATATTCTTTTCTTATCAGTTAGTAGTAGTACGAGCACTAGGTGGGTATGGCCCTGTCGGCCCTCGCCTTGGCTCGAGTCTTATCTCTGCCTCCGTCACCGCCGGATAAGGACACCTCGAGAGGGTACGTAGTACGTCGGTGATCTACCACCATCCTTGCGTGCCCGGGCTTACATCAGCACGACGGCGACGGCCACCGCGAGGAGGAGCCGTGACCCATGGGCGGCGGCGACGGAGGCGGCACCGCCTGTCGATGACAGTTGCTCGCCGCCGTGGTACACCATCGTGCCGTTCGTGGGCGGCACGCCGGCGGCCTCCGGATCGGTGTACTTCCCACTGGTAAAATGCAAAACACACAAGCACACGGTTTAAATTATGATGAACAGTGGACACTGTGCAGTACATGTACAAGATGCAGATATTTTGGGACAACGCGTGAAATAAATTTCCTATCTAGGACGCGTGTCTGTCGGAGCAGGGGAACGTGGGGGCAGTTGGGAAGAGGACAGCGAGATATGAATGCCCACGGCCTATGGCACGCGCGAAACGGCTAGCTAGCACCGGTTCTCGTCAGGCTATGTGTCAGTTCATTTGTCCTGTGCGCGTGCAAGGGGGGAGACCCACCCCGGCCTCGCGTGGATTCCTAGCCGTTGCGGTGCACGTCTGTCCCCCCGACTGAACCGAACTCGTTTTTGGTCAGAAAGTAACACACTGATTCCAAACGGCACATATTCTACCCGACTGAGCATGACTCAATGTGAGCTGGACCGTCCTAGCTACTACTAGTATACTATACTAACATAGGATGTGTATGCTTCGATGTTCTTTGCCTAATGACCGGCCAGCTTTACTATGTAAGCATATTTGATGATTCATTGGTTGGTGATTCATTAAGCCATATTCGCTGACTCCTACCAAATTGTTAGTACAAAATACGTAATCTAGATTTGAAATTAGGGTCTCTTTGGTTCATAGGAATTGAAAAGTATAGGAAAAGGAAAAACGTAGGAATATAGTGTCATGACATGCGAAATTCTACAGAACTGAAAACGCAGGAACCAGTTACACTAATTGTTTGGTTGCAGCACAGGAAAAACACAGGAATTTTTCATAGAGTGGAGTTCAAGTCATACTTGTCATACACTCATAGGAATTTTTCCATGAGCTCCAACCTCTTGCTAGAATTCCTATAGGATTGTAGTGTAGGAAAACAATCCATATGAATTTTGGAAGATTCATTCCTAAATTCCTATGGGTTTGAATCCTACAAAATTCCTATGAAAATCCTTTGAACCAAAGAGCCCCTTAATCTAATCCACGAATTACCTGCACCTTGTCGAATCTAACAACTAATCTAACAACTAATCTAACAACTAACGTGAGCATGTTCCTATCACCGTAAAACATCGGTCGAAGCGGTCAGACCACACATTTCGCGCCATCTTGGGGGGAGGAACGGCGCTAACATCCACAGGACTGCCATTCCTATCCATACAGGGCTCCGCAACCAGTTTGTAAAGTGAGAACATACTAACACAAGTCGGGAACGTACATTGTGATAGGTTGAAACGATTGATGAACTGGTAGGCTTTCTTGTCTTCTGGATTTTTTTATGTATTTTCACCAGCCGTTTTGTATAACGGTAGAGAGGTTGACCGCAGATTAATTCCCATAGAAGAATTATTGCTGTCGCACATATACTTTCCAATACCCATTTCCAAGGCTGTGCATACAAGTATGCAACGTATGCACATGCTTGGAAATGGGTGTTGACAAGTATGTGTGCGACAGTAATAATTCTTCTATAGGAATTAATCTGCAGTTAACCTCTCTACCGTTATACAAAACGGCAGGTGAAAATATATCAAAAAATTCCAGAAAACAAGAAAACCTACTAGTTCATCAATCGTTTCAACCTATCACAATGTGCGTTCCAGACTTGTGTTAGTATGTTCTCACTTTACGAACGGGTTGCGGAGCCCAGTATGGATAGGAATGGCAGTCATGTGGATGTTAGCGCCCTGTATGGATAGGAATGGCAGCCCTAGTTTGCTGAAACAGGAAGCGTGGGGGGAAAGAGGCGAGCGTAGCGTACCTGGTGGTGCTCGGGCAGAAGGTGATGGCGTAGCTGGTGCCGGCGGCGCAGGTGAAGGTGGATGTGGAGTCGTCGTACGCGTAGCTGTAGGCGCGAGGGCAGGCGCTCTTGAAGAACTGCGAGTAGGTGGACGGCCGGCACGTGCTGGGGCTCCCGTACGCGCCGCTGCAGCAGTACTCCGGCGACCCGAACGCCTCGCACGCGCTCTTGCACGCCATCGTGGTGCCTCCGACGGCGGCGGCACTAGCAGCGCCAGCGCCGCTCGTCGACGACGTGACAACCTTCAGATCCGCCGGGCACGCGCCGTTAAGGTCCACGAGGCAGCCGGTGGCCATGCACTTGGGCCCCTGCCCGCCCGCCGCGGAGCTGGCGGTGGCGGCGGCGGCGCCCTGCGGGACGACGAGCATGGGCAGGTTGTATCCGTCGACGAGGCTGACGTCGAAGAAGTCCATGCCGCCGGACCCGTCGAGCGTGAACTCCACCAGCGAGGCCGGCGGGGCCGCGCCGCCGCCGTTGCACTGGAGCGCGCCGGACCCGCAGTCGCCCGTGGCGCAGGCGAACTTGCCGGTGGCGGCGTCCTGGGCGCAGAGCGTGCGCCCCCACATGCGGCCGGACCAGCCCGCGGGGGCGTCCACCGTCGCCGACGCGCCCTGGGCCAGCGCGAACCCCGTCGTGGAGAGCGGGGCCGTGCCGGCGCCGGAGAGGAGCCCCGGCCACACCGTGTAGGGGCAGTCGTTGGTCATCGTGAACGTCGCCGACCACGCGGCTGCAGGAACGAACACAGTTGATCAGGCACGCGCACAGCAAAGAGAGCGGAGAAGGTCGCATTGGAAGTAAGCAAGGTAAAGATGATGGCAGAAGCGCAAAGATCGGTTACCGGGAAGCAGAAGGAGAAGGGCGACGAACGGGAGGGCGACCTGAGCAGCCATTTTCTTTGTCTGAATGTTTGACTACTCGCACAAGGCCGCAGCTCCCAAGCTCTGAACTCTGCTTTTGCGTGATGTAGTGTAATGTAATGGGCCGGGTAAGGTGACCAGGTGAGGACGGTCAGTTGACTTATATAGTGGAAGACGGCGCGAGCCCAAGGAAGAAGGGGAAATGGGAGTAGTAGTCGGTATCCCAACGGACACTGCGCGTGGGCCTGGAAGAGGTACACAGATCTCGATGGCGGTCGGACTAGCTAGTCGGCAACGGCTCCCTCCCTACCGTCTCTGTATCTTGTCCGTAAGCCTCCGTCGTCACGTGCTGCCTCGGTCCCCGTGCTGAACCAGAGGTGGGCGACGGAGGTACCTGGGAGAGATTGTTTCTCCATTTTATAGAGCGTGGTGTGGCTGTGGCCTGTGGGTCGGAACGGGGCGGTGTGTTGTTGGCGGGAGCCGAATGACGCGGGAAGGAACTCCGAAGGAAGTCGAGCAAGAAAAGAAAGCTCTGGCACCAGCTGTTTTCTTTTCCGTGTGGGACTTGTCTGTGATACTTCCGCTGACGTACGTAGTTCTCAAGCACGCTAGTATAATCGCTCCCCGTTAATTAACCTCGTGTCAAGGCAAAATCAGCCGCGAAACAAAGGAACGTCGATATAATATCGTCACGAAATTAAATGTTGTATCTTGCCTTGCAAGGGATTTTAACGTGATTGGTCGCAGTTTGTCGTCTATCATAATTTGGTCGCCTAGCCCATGGTTTTGCCAGGTTTGGTCGTTCGAGCGGGAAGGATGCACGCAACGCCAAGACTTTACGTCGGTTGTGATTTTCCGGCGACTGCAGGCAACCCGGAAACGGCCGGAACTGCCCATGCGGGGAACCGAACAGGAGATCGATCCGGGCGAATGTGCATGCATGTGCAGATCAATCGCTCTGGACCAACCACGGACAAGCCAACGAGTAGCAACGTGCCACCCAACCCACCGTATCCCGGCGTACGTACCGGACGAGAGCTGCATGCAACGATCGATCGGTCGTGCGGTCGTTACGACTTTGCGAGCTCATAGATAGATAGATTAGATTGGGTTGGTACAACGTGCGAAGGCGCAGCATCATCTTATCCACAGTTCTCATCACCGTGCACGTGGAATTTCGGCAGCTGAAAAGATGATTTCACGGGCTCAGAACATCATCGTCTTCGAATAGCCACCCCCCCACAAACTAGGTGCTTAATGCTTTACCGCAGTGTGAGGACCCCTCTGTTGACCGGTGAAAAGCTGCTCAGTTTAGTCCCACCTCGTCTAGTGGAGGAGGCCACACCCAGCTTATAAGGGAGAGATTCCCTCCTCGCAATCTCGGAATGTGGCGGAGGTTCGAATTACACAGGTTCCTTAGAACAGCAAGGATTGGGGAATTACAGAGAAGAAGGGTTCAGGATAAGAGCCAATTGCCGTGATCCCAATGGATGCCGATACAGAGCCGAGTCGCTGGCATATATATCCAATCAGTTGGACCAGAGTGGGCCGACGTAGCGTGGATTTGGCTTGGCCTTCCGATGGGGTCTTGTTGGCCCATTATCATCAGCTGGAGTTCCCGCCCTTGAGCTTCCTTCCTCGCCCATGCGTGTTGCTGTCCTGATCGCGTCATCTTCAGTACCGGTACTGCTAGGTACCCTGACATCCCTTCCTCCTTGGAATCCAGCTTGTCCCCAAGCTGGAGCAGCCGGGAAACGACTGCGGAGTTCTTCATAGTCTTCCCAAGTCGCTGATGCGTTATCACCCGTAGACCACTGCATCAGCACCTGCTCCACAGACTTGTTGGCCTTCTTCCTCCAGCGCCTTGCCAAAATCTTCAGGGGAATCGCTAACTCATCAGTGAATTGAGGAAGTACCGGAGTTGAGGACGTACCAGGTTTAAGAACTTGTCGGAGCTGGGAAACATGGAAAACCGGGTGCACTGTTGACCCTGCTGGTAAGTCCACTTTATATGCTACTTCGTTGACCTTGTCAATGACCTTGAAGGGACCATAGAATTTGAACAGGAGTTTGTGGTTTGCCCGGGGAGCAATGGAAGTTTGAATATAAGGCTGGAGCTTCACGAACACTGAATCCCCCCACAGAGAACTGACGGAACGTTCTGTTTTTGTCCGCGTACCTTTTCATGATCTGTTGGGCGCGTTCCAGATGTTGTCTAAGTAGATCATGAGCCAGTCGTCTCTCTGAAAGCCAAGATTGGAGGTCAGCCGTGGCTCCCGAATCCGGTGGTTCGATACCCCAGTGCCTCGGTTCATGCCCATACAACACCACAAATGGCGATGAATTCAGAGTGGAGTGATGGCTAGTGTTGTACCAATATTCCGCCATGGGAATCCACTGACTCCATTTCTTTGGACACGAATGAACAAAGCAGCGCAGATATGTTTCCACACATTGGTTAACTCTCTCAGTTTGGCCATCTGTTGCAGGGTGATAAGGGGAGCTCATGTTTAACTCGGTTCCGATTGCCTTGAAAAGATCCTTCCAGAAATGGCTTGTGAAAATTGATCCCGATCAGAAACTATCGACTCTGGCAGACTATGCAACTTGAAGATGTTGTTGACAAACAATGTTGCTACTTTTGCTGCTGTGTAAGGATGTGCCATAGGAATGAAATGCGCATACTTGGAGAATCTGTCGACGACTACCAGCAGACAATTGTAAGGGCCAGATTGGGGTAGCCCTTCTACAAAGTCCATAGAAATGTGTTGCCATGGTCTGTGAGGAACAGGGAGTGGTTTCAGCAGTCCTGGGTATTTGATTCTCTCTGGTTTTGCCTGTTGACAAGTTACACATGTCTGAACCCATTGTTTCACCAACCTTTTCATTCCTGGCCAAAAGAAAAGCTGCTTAATTCGTTTGTAAGTGACTGGTGCTCCAGAGTGTCCACCCAGTGCACTGCTATGGAAGGCTTGGAAGATTTTCTTTTGCAGTTGGATGTTTGTTCCCAACCAAATTCTCCCTTTATGCCGGATGATATCACCTTCCAATGTGTAAAGTGGCAGTGAACCAGGATTCAGGGCTAGCATTGCCTTGATCTTAATTGCCATTTGATCTGATTTGTAACTGTCCACCACTTCAGATAGCCATACTGGTTGACTGGTAGATATAGCAGCCACAGCCAGTGTTTCAGTGTGTATTTTCCTTGACAAAGCGTCGGCAACAGTGTTCTCCCGCCCCTGCCGATACACAATTTGATATCTCAGACCCAACAACTTAGCAAAAGCCTTCTTCTGCCACGGTGTACTCAATCTCTGCTCCTCCAGGTGAACTAGGCTGCGTTGGTCTGTCTTGATTATGAACTCGTCATGCTGCAAGTATGATCGCCAGTGGTCAACTGCCATCAAGATTGCTAGATACTCCTTCTCATATGTGGACAAACCACTATTGCGAGGTCCCAATGCCTTACTCAGATAAGCGATTGGATGGCCTTGCTGCTGTAGAACAGCCCCTATGCCATAATCACATGCGTCTGTCTCCAGCACAAACTGTTTGGTGAAATCAGGGACAGCTAACACAGGGGCTGTGATTAGGGCTTGTTTGAGAGTGACAAAAGCTCTCTCCGTGACTGAATTCCAAGCAAAGATTGTATTCTTCTTCAAGAGCTGCGTGAGTGGCTTGGCTAATATCCCAAAGAACCTGACATGTTTTCTGTAAAAGCCCACCATCCCAAGGAAGCTTCTCAACTCCTTCACATTTGTTGGTGATTTCCAATTTTTTATCTCAGCAATCTTCTCTGGATCAGTTGCCACTCCCTCATCACTGATAACATACCCCAGATAAGATATGCTTCTTTGTGCAAATGAACACTTGGGTAACTTAATCTGCCACTTGTCTGCTCTCAGTAATGATAGAATGCACTTCAAATGCTGCAAATGCTCTTCATAGCTCTTGCTATATATCAAGATGTCATCAAAGAATACTAGAGCATATTTGCGCAGGACAGGAGCTAAGGTTTTGTTCATTGCTCCTTGAAATGTGGCTGGAGCACCTGAAAGCCCAAATGGCATCACCTTATACTCATACTGTCCTCCATGAGTGTAAAAGGCAGTTTTGTGCTCCTCTCCTGGTGCCAGCCTGATTTGGTGATATCCAGCCCGTAAGTCGAGCTTGGAAAACCAACATGCTCCAGTGAGCTCATCAATGAGCTCATCAATGATTGGAATAGGGAATTTCCTGGGCACTGTCATTGCATTAAGGCGCCGGTAATCGATACATAAGCGCCAGGTAAGGTCCTTCTTCTGTACCAAAATAGCTGGAGAAGCGAAAGCACTGGTACTCTCCTGAATAATGCCACTTTTCAATAGCTCCTTAACTTGGCGTTCTATTTCATCCTTCACTGCTGGTGCATGCCTGTAAGGTCTGATCTGTACAGGCTGTGCCCCACTGATCAGAGGAATAGTGTGGTCACATGCTCTCCTTGGAGGTAATGTGCTGGGCTCTGTGAATACATCGTCAAACTCCTTCAACACTTCTTGAATTTCAGCTGAGAACTCATTGTTCTTGGATTTTCCCCCTTGTTCCTGTGATTTGATGACCAAAATTTGCTCAATGTCTCCTTTCTTACTGAGACCTGTTAACTGTTCCACTGATATACGATGGCATATAATTTCAGCAGTACCAATTCCTTGAATGAACACCTCCTCATTCTTGTCAGTGATTCTCAATCTCTTTGTTGGCCAATCAATGTTCATAGGGCTGTGGGCATACAGCCAATCCTGCCCCAATATGATGTCAAATGCTCCCAACTGCAACACCTTGAAATTGGTGTTGAATTTGTGACCTTGGGTTTCCCATAAATAGTCCTTCACTTCCTCAGTACATGATAACTCCCTATCGTCTGCCACCTTGACTCTCACTGGCTGCTTGAGTTTGGTTAGCCCTGGTAACTTGCCCTGCAATTTCCTGTTAACAAAGGAAGCTGTGCTGCCCGAATCGACCAGCATAAGGACCTCTTGGTCTCCAATCCACCCTCTGAGTTGTAGGACTGACGGTGTTCCATCATTCTCATCCACCTTGTCAGACAAAGCATGAACAGATATAGCACACAATGTTTCACTGTCAGTTGTTGAAGCTCCTTGTTCTTCATCCAGGCCCAGTGCCTCAGCACCCATGAATTCCAACAGTTCTTCCACGATATGCAACTGGATAGTGGCTGGACAAGTATGTTCTCTTCCCCACCGTTCACCGCATTTGAAACATAATCCTCTGGCTCTACGATATGCCTTGAGTGTTGATAGTCTGGATGCTTGGTCTGCATTGGCCCGTGCTCCTTCTTGCCCCCTTCTGTCCGTTGCACCAACTGGTGTTCCTGCCGGCAACCCCTTCAGCTGTGGTGGCAAGGGAAGAGGCAGTGCCCTGCTGCGACTGGTGTTTTCATGGCTGCGGCTTGGTGTTGTTCGAGTACTTTCAATCACCTCTTCTTGTAGCAATGCCAAAGCACATGCTGTATCCAAATCTGTGGGCCGCTGCACCATCACCACTGCTCGGATGTCGCTCCTCAAGCCCTCGATGAAACGTGTGAGAAAATACAATGGGTGAGTAGTATCCGAATAAGCCAGCATATTGTTCATCACATTTTCAAAGGACTCTATATAATTTGCAACAGAATCAACTTGACGCAGGTTATAAAATTGTCTGATAAGCATTTGATGTTTGTCTCTGCCAAATCTAGTACAGAGTAAAGTGCAAAATGACTCCCAAGTAAACCCTGCTAATTTCTTCCTGACAGAGTGTAACCAAACTTTGGGTGCCCCCGAGAAATTCAGGATGGCCATTGACACCCAATATGATTCATGAATAGAGAACATAGTGAAATATTCCTCTGCTAACGTTTGCCACATCTGAGGATTCTCCCCATCAAACACAGGGAACTGCATCGATGGGTTGGATTGCCCCAACTGGCCGCACAAACGAGCAGCTGAACCCTCTGCATCTGAGATCTGACTGCGTAATTGGAAAGGGGTTTGGAAATTGAGCGTACCCGTGACCGGGGCTAGCGCCGGGATCGCTGGGATCCCGGTCGCAAGTCCCCGGATGTTTGGTAGCCCGCCGTGGCCTTGCCCGGAATCGGTCCCCACCGGTCGTCGTCCCAGAATGGAGAGTTGGTCGACCGGTCTCGGGGCGTCAGCGACCGAAGCCGCTGCCGGATTCCCTTCCGCTGGCATTGACAAACCAGCGGGTGCCGTGGTCGATGTAGTCGCTCCAACGGTTGCCGTGGTCGGTGTCGTCGCGCGAAGCTGGAGAGCGGCGACCGCGGTGTGGAGTTCGTCGACGCGCATCTCAAGGCGGGGTCGCCAGAGGTTGATGTCGGTGGACAACCCCGCGAGCGTGCGCTCCACGCTCTCGGATCTCTGCGACAGCTTCTCCTCCGTCGCTAGGAGCATAGCCTGGAACTGCTTGAGTAGCTCCTTTGATGATTCGTCCATGGCGGCTTCCCGTGCCTCCCTGATCTGCTTCTGTTTCCGTGTTTCGATTATGGACTCCAGATCTGGGATTTGGTGGCTGGTAGAGGAAGGCGGTGGTGGGTTTGGCTCTGATACCACGATGTTAGGTTCAACTAGGATTGAATTCACAGTCTCGGAATGTGGCGGAGGTTCGAATTACACAGGTTCCTTAGAACAGCAAGGATTGGGGAATTACAGAGAAGAAGGGTTCAGGATAAGAGCCAATTGCCGTGATCCCAATGGATGCCGATACAGAGCCGAGTCGCTGGCATATATATCCAATCAGTTGGACCAGAGTGGGCCGACGTAGCGTGGATTTGGCTTGGCCTTCCGATGGGGTCTAGTTGGCCCATTATCATCAGCTGGAGTTCCCGCCCTTGAGCTTCCTTCCCCCCCCCCCATGCGTGTTGCTGTCCTGATCGCGTCATCTTCAGTACCGGTACTGCTAGGTACCCTGACACGCAGCCTGCACGATGTATACTAGGCCAATTAAGGTATCGATCCTAGTTTTGGATAGACCAACACTTTGTGACTCTGCGACTCTTTCACCACTTTAAGAATTCCGTTCTTCTTCTGCACATATATACGTTGGTCAGCGCTTTCTCTGTACCGGAGAAAAGTGCTTGCGTGGCTCCAGGCAAGGATGACACATCGCTCACCGCGCATGTTTTATTTGCACGTAATTAAAGTTTTGAATAGTACTATATCTTAGGCATAAGATGCATGCATGGAAGCTTTTTTTGGATCGGGCCTGCTGCACGGAATTAGGCTAGCGATAGTACAGTACAGTAGATCTTAGGCAAGCGATGCAGACATGCATGCGTATGCCTTTCAGAAACGCCTTAGCCAACCCCAAAAAAATTTTAAGTTTCCACGTGGAATTAATTAAAAAAATTCTGAAGACATTAAATTTTCGGCTAAACTTTAAAACTGGACATTAAAATTAATGTTTCTCCCAATCCACCCATCCAAGTTGATTGAAACTTTTCCAGATTGCTTATATATATGGACTTGAATTACATGATTTTTTTCAATTTTTTCTGGAAATTTAAATTTTTGGCTAAAAATTGAAACTGAACATTCAAATCAATGTTTCTCTCAATTCACCCATCCAAATTGGTTCAAACTTTCCCTGATTGCTTATATATATGAACTTGAATTACTGGAATTTTTCAATTTTTTCTGAAAACATTAAATTTTTTGCCGAAAATTTCTAAGTCCTAGTGTAAAGTCTTAGCACTATGCGCTACACTATGTAGCATAGCGCCTAACGTTAAGGCGCTACACAACCAAATGTGGGGCCCGTAGCTGCCACGTAGTCAGGACGAGTAGCGCCTTGGTCTGAGGCAATACATAGCATACCATAGCGCCTAAGTGTTGGGCGCTACCTGAAAGGATTATTTTGTAAAATAATTTCGTCGGACGTTTATTTTGTGAATTCTTTTCGCTTTGTGGTTATTTTCGGTCATATTACCCCGGCCCACGGAGAATTTCGGCAGCTGAAAAGATGATTTTTTTCACGGGCTCAAAACATTGTCTGCGAATGGCCACAAATTAGGTGCTTTATCGCAGCCCGCACGATGTATCCTAGCCCAATTAAGGTATTGATCCTTGTTTTGGATTAGATGAACACTTTATGACTCTCACTACCGGAAAAACTATCGTTGCCGTGTGGTCATCACTTTGCCGTGCGTAATCAATATTGCGGAACACGGCAAAGAATATTTTGCCGTGCGTGGAGTAGGGGGATCACGGCAAAGCCAATATGCACGGCAAAACATAAGAAAAGCGCACGGCAAATAAATACGCACGGCAAAACATATCGGAAGCACACGGCACATCTACGCCACTCGGCAAAGAAACTTTGCCGTGTGTTTTTCTACCAACCACGGCAAAGAATTTGACCAGGATTTGCCGCGGTTCCCCGATATTTCGCGGGAAAATATTTCTATTCGCGCGGCTTGTTCCCGCGCGGAAAAAAAATTCGCGGGAAAACCTTTGCCGTGCACGAAGAAGCAGCGCACGGCACATCATCGCTTTGCCGTGTGGCTTCCCTGCAGGCGCACGGCACATCGTCTCTTTGCCGTGTTCCCCGGGAAAACCACACGGCAAAACATGTGTTTCCCCCTCTTTTCTATTTTTGTCGTTTCCGTAGACTTTCTTTGTTTCATTTCTTGTTAAGGCTTATAATACACTCATTTACTTGAATTAATTATGTTTTTCGATAATATATATATAACCCTCCGGTGGTAGTGCGGGCCGCATGCGTCGTCGCAACCCCTAACAAGCGGACGAAACAGGCAAAAACTCTTGTTTCGGTGGAACCGGCGCCGAGAGGGCTAGACGCATGAACTTTTTTGCTTGGTTGTGTAGATCAAGCAAAGCACTCAACATAGGTACTCAGCATAGATGAGAACACACACATGAAATAGCGTTTATTCTGGAGAAAGAGGAACAACATATGAAGAAAACATAGGTGGGCACACACACACAACACTCAACATACGAACTCAACATAGGAAGATGACAACACACACACAGTACTCAACATAGGTACTCAAACTAACTATGACCAGTTCCTAAGCCGCGCGGTGCTGAGCCGCGGACGCTCTGCTTCCAAAGAGCCGGAACCATGTGAGAATCACTCGCGTCATAAGGATTCTGAAGATACGTCCAACGCCTATTATAGACGTTAGTATCCAACAAATACATGTAGCGATGGACGTGCTCGTCCTCCTCCCTAATACGGCGACGTACCACCTCCTCGGGGTCCGGCGCTCTGAACACATTCCGTGGCCAATGCCACCAAAGAAGATCCGGATCGATGATGCGACCTGGATCCCTCACCAAGGTCCCTGCCTCGGAAGGTAGCCTCTCCCAGTGCCAGCCCGGCGGATGCCAGTCACGAACGGCGGCGAAATCCGGGTTGATCAAAATGGGCATCGGAAAGGCTAGCGCGGAGGAGAAGCAGTGCGTGGAGGAGAGACAGCGGTGCGTGGAGGAGGGCGACGGGTTGGCTCGAACCGGGGACGAGGTCGTGGGTATTTATGCCCAATTAGGAACAAGCACACGGATCGTGTGTTTCCTTCGAGCGCTTGTGAGCCGTTGGATCAGAAGCACACGGATCGTGTGTTTCCTTCGAGCGCTTGCGAGCCATTTGATCGGAAGCAAATGGATCGTGTGTTTCCTTCGAGCTCTTGTGAGCCGTTTGATCGGAAGCACACGGATCGTGTGTTTCTTTAGAGCGCTTGTGAGCCGTTGGACCAGCGATGTCGTATAACCAGAAGAGGCACTGAGAGAACAGAAGAGATGTGAGAAAGAAGATGCATGAACCCGCTGGAAAAAAGTCCAACCTGTCGATCTACCCCTTTGAACGGCGCTCCGGACCCCCGGTACGGCGAAACCCTACACCCGCTGGAAAAAAGTCCGACCTGTCGATCTACCCCTTTGACCGGCGCCGAGAGGGGGTAGAGGCATGAACTTTTTTGCTTGGTTGTGTTAGGTTGGTATATAGGACCAATGGGAACCAACATTCCATGTGTTCCGTCGCATGATTCCATGCCCGGCACCCGAAACGGGAGTTTCCACCTCTAAGTGTCGGAACTTACTACGGAGTAAGGGGGGTTCGTGAAGCGGGTCGCACCTCGGAGCCGTATCTTGGTTCCCGCAACCTCCCAACACACTCTTATACATATATTAGGGACCAATGCAAGCTTTGGTGGGATTCCGACGCTCCGGACCCCCGGTACGGCAAAACCCTACACCCGCTGGAAAAAAGTCCGACCTGTCGATCTACCCCTTTGACCGGCGCCGAGAGGGGGTAGACGCATGAACTTTTTTGCTTGGTTGTGTTAGGTTGGTACATAGGACCAATGGGAACCAACATTCGATGTGTTCCGTCGCATGATTCCATGCCCGGCACCCGAAACGGGAGTTTCCACCTCTAAGTGTCGGAACTTACTACGGAGTAAGGGGGGTTCGTGAAGCGAGTCGCACCTCGGAGCCGTATCTTGGTTCCCGCAACCTCCCAACACACTCTTATACATATATTAGGGACCAATGCAAGCTTTGGTGGGATTCCGGCGCTCCGGACCCCCGGTACGGCGAAACCCTACACCCGCTGGAAAAAAGTCCGACCTGTCGATCTACCCCTTTGACCGGCGCCGAGAGGGGGTAGACGCATGAACTTTTTTGCTTGGTTGTGTTAGGTTGGTACATAGGACCAATGGGAACCAACATTCGATGTGTTCCGTCGCATGATTCCATGCCCGGCACCCGAAACGGGAGTTTCCACCTCTAAGTGTCGGAACTTACTATGGAGTAAGGGGGGTTCGTGAAGCGGGTCGGACCTCGGAGCCGTATCTTGGTTCCCGCAACCTCCCAACACACTCTTATACATATATTAGGGACCAATGCAAGCTTTGGTGGGATTCCGGCGCTCCGGACCCCCGGTACGGCGAAACCCTACACCCGCTGGAAAAAAGTCCGACCTGTCGATCTACCCCTTTGACCGGCGCCGAGAGGGGGTAGACGCATGAACTTTTTTGCTTGGTTGTGTTAGGTTGGTACATAGGACCAATGGGAACCAACATTCGATGTGTTCCGTCGCATGATTCCATGCCCGGCACCCGAAACGGGAGTTTCCACCTCTAAGTGTCGGAACTTACTACGGAGTAAGGGGGGTCGTGAAGCGGGTCGCACCTCGGAGCCGTATCTTGGTTCCCGCAACCTCCCAACACACTCTTATACATATATTAGGGACCAATGCAAGCTTTGGTGGGATTCCGACGCTCCGGACCCCCGGTACGGCGAAACCCTACACCCGCTGGAAAAAAGTCCGACCTGTCGATCTACCCCTTTGACCGGCGCCGAGAGGGGGTAGACGCATGAACTTTTTTGCTTGGTTGTGTTAGGTTGGTACATAGGACCAATGGGAACCAACATTCGATGTGTTCCGTCGCATGATTCCATGCCCGGCACCCGAAACGGGAGTTTCCACCTCTAAGTGTCGGAACTTACTACGGAGTAAGGGGGGTTCGTGAAGCGGGTCGCACCTCGGAGCCGTATCTTGGTTCCCGCAACCTCCCAACACACTCTTATACATATATTAGGGACCAATGCAAGCTTTGGTGGGATTCCGACACTCCGGACCCCCGGTACGGCGAAACCCTACACCCGCTGGAAAAAAGTCCGACCTGTCGATCTACCCCTTTGACCGGCGCCGAGAGGGGGTAGACGCATGAACTTTTTTGCTTGGTTGTGTTAGGTTGGTACATAGGACCAATGGGAACCAACATTCGATGTGTTCCGTCGCATGATTCCATGCCCGGCACCCAAAACGGGAGTTTCCACCTCTAAGTGTCGGAACTTACTACGGAGTAAGGGGGGTTCGTGAAGCGGGTCGCACCTCGGAGCCGTATCTTGGTTCCCGCAACCTCCCAACACACTCTTATACATATATTAGGGACCAATGCCAGCTTTGGTGGGATTCCGACGCTCCGGACCCCCGGTACGGCGAAACCCTACACCCGCTGGAAAAAAGTCCGACCTGTCGATCTACCCCTTTGATCGGTGCCGAGAGGGGGTAGACGCATGAACTTTTTTGCTTGGTTGTGTTAGGTTGGTACATAGGACCAATGGGAACCAACATTCGATGTGTTCCGTCGCATGATTCCATGCCCGGCACCCGAAACGGGAGTTTCCACCTCTAAGTGTCGGAACTTACTACGGAGTAAGGGGGGTTCGTGAAGCGGGTCGCACCTCGGAGCCGTATCTTGTTTCCCGCAACCTCCCAACACACTCTTATACATATATTAGGGACCAATGCAAGCTTTGGTGGGATTCCGGCGCTCCGGACCCCCGGTACGGCGAAACCCTACACCCGCTGGAAAAAAGTCCGACCTGTCGATCTACCCCTTTGACCGGCGCCGAGAGGGGGTAGACGCATGAACTTTTTTGCTTGGTTGTGTTAGGTTGGTACATAGGACCAATGGGAACCAACATTCGATGTGTTCCGTCGCATGATTCCATGCCCGGCACCCGAAACGGGAGTTTCCACCTCTAAGTGTCGGAACTTACTACGGAGTAAGGGGGGTTCGTGAAGCGGGTCGCACCTCGGAGCCGTATCTTGGTTCCTGCAACCTCCCAACACACTCTTATACATATATTAGGGACCAATGCAAGCTTTGGTGGGATTCCGACGCTCCGGACCCCCGGTACGGCGAAACCCTACACCCGCTGGAAAAAAGTCCGACCTGTCGATCTACCCCTTTGACCGGCGCCGAGAGGGGGTAGACGCATGAACTTTTTTGCTTGGTTGTGTTAGGTTGGTACATAGGACCAATGGGAACCAACATTCGATGTGTTCCGTCGCATGATTCCATGCCCGGCACCCGAAACGGGAGTTTCCACCTCTAAGTGTCGGAACTTACTACGGAGTAAGGGGGGTTCGTGAAGCGGGTCGCACCTCGGAGCCGTATCTTGGTTCCCGCAACCTCCCAACACACTCTTATACATATATTAGGGACCAATGCAAGCTTTGGTGGGATTCCGGCGCTCCGGACCCCCGGTACGGCGAAACCCTACACCCGCTGGAAAAAAGTCCGACCTGTCGATCTACCCCTTTGACCGGTACCGAGAGGGGGTAGACGCATGAACTTTTTTGATTGGTTGTGTTAGGTTGGTACATAGGACCAATGGGAACCAACATTCGATGTGTTCCGTCGCATGATTCCATGCCCGGCACCCGAAACGGGAGTTTCCACCTCTAAGTGTCGGAACTTACTACGGAGTAAGGGGGGTTCGTGAAGCGGGTCGCACCTCGGAGCCGTATCTTGGTTCCCGCAACCTCCCAACACACTCTTATACATATATTAGGGACCAATACATATATTAGTGAACAAAAATAGTAAATAAGAAAAACAATTAAAAGTAAAAACAAATAAAAGAGGTGCTTTGCCGTGCGCATTTATGGGTGCACACGGCAAAGAGGTGCTTTGCCGTGTGTGTACTGAACCGGCGCACGGCAAAGATATTGTTTGCCGTGTGCGCCCCTGTCAGGCTCACGGCAAAGAAGGTAAGCACGGCAAAGGGCTTATCCCTTTGCCGGCCGCTCACGGCCACGCACACACCCCACGCACACACGCCACACGCACACACGCCGCCGTCCCGCCGCCGCGCCTCCACCGCCGCCCGCATCGCCGCCTCCCCACCGCGCCGCGCCTCCCCGTGCCTCCCCGACCACCCCGGCCACCCCGGCCTCCTCCCCACCGCGCCGCGCCTCCCCACCGCGCCGCGCCTCCCCGCCCGCCCCGACCACCCCGGCCTCCTCCTCACCGCGCCTCCCCGACCACCCCGGCCACCCCGGCCTCCTCCCCACCGCCCCGCGCCTCCCCACCGCGCCGCGCCTCCCCGCCCGCCCCGACCACCCCGGCCTCCTCCTCACCGCGCCGCGCCTCCCCGCCCGCCCCGACCACCCCGGCCTCCTCCTCACCGCGCCGCGCCTCCCCGCCCGCCCCGACCACCCCGACCACCCCGGCCTCCTCCCCACCGCGCCGCGCCTCCCCCGCCACCGTACTCCCCGGCTCCGGCATCCCCCCCGCCCGCAGCAGCTCCCCCACCGCGGCTCCTCCACCGCGCCTCCCCCGCCCGCAGCTCGCCCGCCGCCAGACCTCCCCCACCGCGGCTCCTCCACCGCGCTCCTCCCCGGCTCCGGCATCCCCCACCGCGGCTCCTCCACTAGGTATTCCTCCTCCTCCTCCGGATGAAATTAGTTAGTTAGTTATTTAGGTTAGTTAGGTTAGTTATTTAGGTTAGTTAGGTTAGTTATTTAGGTTAGTTAGTTAGTTCTTTAGGTTAGTTATTTATTTAGGTTAGTTATCTGGATGAAATTAGTTAGGTTAGTTAGTTAGTTTATGTCATTTAGTTTATGTCATTTAGGTTAGTTAGTTATTTTGGTTAGTTATTTAGTTTATGTCATTTAGGTTAGTTAGTTAGTTATTTAGGTTAGTTAGGTTAGTTATTTGGATGAAATTAGTTAGTTAGTTATTTAGGTTAGTTAGGTTAGTTATTTAGTTATGTCATTTGTATTTAGTTTATTTTAAAACAGTGATAACATTTCTTTATTTCTTTTCTCGTACAGGAGTATGTGTCGAGCGTGAGAGCGGGGCTGTTGACGGAGGGTGTCGGCGGAAGATCTTCTTCGCCGTTGATCACGCTTCGAGGGTAAGAATTCGTCGACTCTCTTGAATGTACCTAGGGTTTTATTTTGGTCTAGATCACCGAGTCTGTCGCGTCACCTAGGCGTCTATACCCGTCCGTAAGCGTTACGCGGAAAAATATGCACATAGAGTTAGAGTTGAATATTTTCAGCCGTAACGCTTACGGCATTTACGGGGCAGTCCGCGGGTCCGTGGATTGGGTACGTTCTCCCTGCTCTACCTCGATCCGAGATAGAATTTCGGCAGCGCCTCCCCGTTGTTCTCCGGATGCACATTCTCTCGGCTTTTTGCCGAGACGTGTATCGGGAGAGCAGCGGGGAGGTGCTGCCGAAATTCTGTCTCGGATCGGGTTAGAGCGGGGAGAACGTACTCAATCCACGGGCCCGCGGGCTGTTTAGGTCCAATACCCATTAGAGAGATAGGTGGATGCATGCCGTAAAATATGGTTATGTTAAAATTCAATGACATGTTGAACTGAAAGCATTGTGTATGTTTTTTTTTGTACCGATTAAAGGATGGAGAACCGTGAGTGGATGTATGCTGGCAGAAAGAGTCAGTATGAGTTTAGTGATGAATGGAGAGATAAGGCTGAGGAGTTTGTGAACAAGGCGTTTGACATCAGCAGCAAACCCATGAAAGTGTTTTGCCCCTGTAAGAAATGCGCTAACCGAAAGCGAATGTTGAAGGAAGATGTCAGTACGCACCTGCTCAAATTTGGGTTCACACCGTTCTACCATGTTTGAAATTTCCATGGTGAACAGTTAGCAAAACGTCCTAGAACCGAGCCGCGTCAGATTCAGCCAGCTGGAGGATTTGACACTGGGTTCGAGAACTGCTTAGATGACTTTGTTAATGCTAATGCGCCAGAAAGCCCTCATGTAGAGGCGGAGACACCTCAGGAGGCGGAGACAAGTGAGCAGCCGGAGGAAAACACAAAGAAGTACTACGAGGCTATGTTTGCTTCCCAGAAACCCCTCCATGAACATACAGATGTTACCCTTCTAGATGTCATCGCTCGCCTTATGGCCCTGAAGTGCCAGAGGAAGATATGCAGCGATGGTTTCGATGATCTTCTGGCCATCGTTGGCAGCCTTCTACCGAAAGGGCACATCTTGGCGAAGAGCTTCTACGAGGCGACTAAACTCCTCCGTGACCTTAAGATGTCATATGAGAAGATAGACGCCTGTCCGAAGGGATGCATGCTATTCAGGAAAGACCATGCTGGAACAAATTATTGCATCCATTGCAATTCCTCGAGGTACTTCGAGGTCGACCTCGGTGGTGGACAGAAGAGGCAGACCGGGATTCCCCAGAACATTCTCCGGTACCTTCCATTTATACCGAGGATCCAGCGTCTTTATATGAACAAAGACACTGCCTAGCAGATGCGATGGGCCGCATTAGGGGAGAGATACACCGACAAGATGATACATCCGTCGGATGGTGCCGCATGGAAGAGGTTTGTAGCAAAGTATCCACTGAAAGCGGGCGACCCGAGGAGCGTAGCTGTTGCTATATCAACCGATGGGTTCAATCCGTATGGCATGTCGGCGGCAACATACAGCTGTTGGCCCGTGTTTGTCATCCCCCAGAACCTCCCCCCCGGTGAGTCCATGAGATCACATAACATGTTATTGTCGATGATAATCCCAGGACCGAAATATCCGGGTAAGAACATGAATGTGTACCTGGAACCGCTGGTGGAAGACTTGGCAGTTGGCTGGAACGGTCGCGGGGTCCGGACATATGATGCCTCAACAAATGATCACTTCGATATGTATATCTGGTACCACACATCTCTCCATGACTTACCAGCGCGTGCTTTGTTCTGCGGCTGGTGTACACATGGGAAGTGGCCTTGCCCACAGTGCAGACAGGCTATGACTTTCTTCTGGCTTAAGAAGGGAGGCAAGTATTCCTGCTTTGATCAACATCGGCAGTTCCTTGACCCAGATCATAGATACAGGAGTGACGTAAAGCGGTTCAAGAAAGGAGTCGAGATCCATGCTCTGAAACCACGTCTGATGACCGGACGTGAAATCAAGGCTGAGCTAGAAGCTCTCGTGCCTAACCCCGATGCGAGGAGTGCACGGCGTGGGAGTATGAGGAGAGAGAGTCCTCCCCCGGCCGAGGAGTCCGACGAGGAGGACGTTCCGTACGAGGAGGAGCCGGAGCCGGATTCTGAGGACAAGTCGCTGGACGAGGAGTCCGACGACAGCGAGGAGGAACAGGAGGTGGGTGAGGAGGAGGACAGCGAGGAGGACGTGGGCGAGGAGGGACCTGGGTAGGGCGGGTTTGAGCTTGACCCGACGCTGCAGTGGGAGCCGCCGGAGGAGGAGTGGGTTGAGACGGACCCGACTATCCCCCCGCCACAGAGCAAGGCGCCGTATCAGCGGGGGGCCGCGACCCTCCCCGATCTTCCTTACGGCTCGCGTCACACTCTTCTCGTGCCCAGCGGGAAAAGGTACAGCTTATTGTTTATGTTCAATTTTAGCTTTTTCATTGTGTTTTGACCTGCTAACCATACTAATTTTGGTTTTTTCATTGTGTAGGTCGTTTGAGTATGTGCCTCCTAAGGCCAAGGGACAGCGTACCTACTCGAGCATCCTTGGATGTCTTGTGCGCAAGTTCTTCCCTGGGATTGTCACCCTCCCAGATGGTACCAGGAGTGTAGCTTGGACTTTCAAGCATTACACCTACGCGGAGGATCCCGAGGGCGAGGAGCTGGACATGGCGCATAAGACACTCCGCCACTTCTAGGTAAGTTTGCTTGACTTCTGTAAATCCGAGATTTCACTAATGGCTTTAACCCTATTCTATCTATGTGCATGCTTGCAGAACTACTTCTCCTACCGGCCGGAGCACGAGGACAACTGCACGAGCATCCTTGTGGAGATGGCCTCCAAGATGGTTACGGACATGCACTACGAGGCTCGCGTGAACAGTGTCCGCAATTGGTACGCCGAGAAGATGATTAAGCTGGACAAGAAGTGTGCTCGGGACATCTTAATGCAGCCATGGCAGTACCTGCAGGTAGCTTCATTTATATATTATCGATTTTGTTGACCGCCATGTAATATCATTAATATGTGTGTTCTGTGCACGTAGGTGCCTCCTCCGTACGTTGGTAACAATTCATCGTGCCACCTCGCGATGTTAGCGTGGTGGACTAGCAAGGAGTACCTCAAACTGCACGAGGAGGGAAAGGCAAAGCGGGCGTACAACAAGGGTGGAACACACCGCCAAGGCAGCCGCAACCTCTACCAATACGTGCAAAATGAGGTGAGCAAATGCATTCTTTAGTCCACCTAAGTTCGTGCTCTCTTTTGCAATATTTCCTGCTTTTCACCTATGTCCGTGCTCTCTTTGCAGAAAGCGAAGACCGGCGTAGACCCCTCGCCCTTCGCCGTTTGGTCAAAGTTTCGTACGCGGGATGAGCCGGATCCTGACACGGGGTCGATGTGGATCAACAGCGGCGCCGAGCTCCGGAGCACGGGGTACACGGCGAAGTTCAAGGAGCGCAACGGTGAGGATGCTGACCCTCTCACCAGTCCACTTGACGTCGAGGCTATCGTGCTTGCGGGGGGAGGCAAGGCGAATGGCCGGTTGTGGATAGGTGACGGCTACGTCGACCCTCGCACCGTCCCGTCCCTACGCCAGGTCCGCCGTGGGAGGGCGCCTGGTGCGCCTGCTGTGGAGACCCGCCCACGAGTTTCGGGTCTGGTTGTCGACCAGCTCCGGGAGCAGGTTAGTCAGCAGCAGGTGCTCTTTGAGCAGCAGCAGGAGCAGATCCGACAGCAGCAGGAGCAGATCCGGCAGCAGCAGGAGGCGTCCAGGCAGATGATGGAGTGGATGACGGCCAACATGCAGCGCTTGGCTCCTGCGGACGTGACTCTTGCTTTTGCTCCACCGACGTTCCCATGGGTATGTCGTCAAACTTGTCATTCTATCCATCTTACTGTTCTAACTTAGTTATCTTTGTAATGCGAGCGTTTTTCCATGTTGTAGATGAATCCAGGATCGGCGAGTGGATCTCACTCAATGGCGCCGCAACCACCGCCTGGTGGCCAGGATGATCCGGAGCAGCAGCCCCACTTCACAAACCCTTCCGTTGTCCGGAGGCTTCCGTGGGTATGCTCGCATGACTCTTTCTCCGAAGTTTTAGTCCGCTTTCTTTTAATACCAATGCCATTTCCATCTAGTTGTCAAACTTATCATTTTCTTGCAAACGTGTAGGATCAGGATCCTTCTCAATGATGTTGAGGACCTACTCCGCCGCACGAAGGATCAGGTTAGTTACCATTTCAACTTGCTACCACTCTCGTTCGAAAACTTACTTCATGTCTCACTTAGATCGACATAGCCAATCAAACTTGCCATTTCCACTTAGTTACTTCAACTATGCTTATGCCATTGACACTTAGGTATTTTAGTTGTTATACTTGCCATTTCTACTTAGTTAGTTTTATTATGCCGTGACATTGAAACTTAGTTATTTTAGTTGTCAAACTTGTCCCTTTCACTTAGTTAGTTTAATTATGCCCATGACATTACCACTCATGATTTTTGTATAACTTGTAGGACGATCAACAATGACGTCCATCTTCGCCTTCCGTCCATCGTCGAAGAGTTCATGTGGTGTTTCAAGTCACCGTTCATCGTCGTGGAGTGGAGTTCATGTGGTGTTTGACTTGAACTATGTTGAATGATGCCTATGTGATGTATGAGATTATTTCTATACTATATGCTATTGTGTTTATATAAGTTATGGATTGTGTTTATATATGTGATTGTGTGAAAATTGTGATCTGTGAATTATTCTGTCAATTATACGTAAAATGCAGGAATTCTGGAAAAAACAGAACAAAACCTGACAATATGGTCACTTTGCCGTGTCAAGGACACACGGCAAAGGACTGTGCCGTGAGGTTGCACACGACAAAGAGCACACGTGGCGCCCACCTGTGCTCCTGGCACGTTGCTGATGACCATATGGTCATTATGCCGTGCGTTTTTATGTGTGGCGCACGGCACAAATCTGATGCTGGCATGATCGACACAGCCTCTTTGCCGTGCGTTTTTACCCGCGGCGCACGGCACAGAAACATATTCTGCCGTGGTTAGCTACGCAGACACACGGCAAAGTCAAAAGATTTGCCGTGCTCGGCAACGGAAGACGCACGGTAAAGATGGGAACTTTGCCGTGTGTTCGTTTGGTTGTCACGGCAAAGAAGCGGTCGCTCGTTGACCATGCTCTGACATACATATTGTGCCGTGGCCGTAGGAAGACGCACGGCGTTTTCGTAAAGTGCACGGCAAAGATTCTTTGCCGACGCGTTTTATGCCGTGTGGGCTTTGCCGTGTCAAGCTACACGGCAAAGGCTTTGCCGTGTTCCGCAGCCTCTTTGCCGTGCACTTCACCACACGGCAAAGATAGTTTTTTCCGGTAGTGTCTGCGACGGACACTTTTTTCACCACTTTAAGAATTCCACACTAGCACACGTTGGTCAGCGCGCTTTCTCTGTACCGGAGAAAGTGCTTATGTGGCTCCAGGCAAGAATGACACACATCGCTTGCGGCGCATATTTTATTTGCACGTAATTAAGCTTTCGAATAGTAGATCTTGGGCACAACATGCATGGAAGTTTTTTTTTTTTTTTTATCGGGGCCTGATGCACGGAATTAACACGGAATTAAGCTATCGATAGTACAGTAGATCTTAGGCAACAGATGCAGACATGCGTATGCCTTTCACAAAAGTGAGTGGTTAATTCTCAGTTTATTCTCCATCGGCACTCGTAGCGCTCGATCAAACTGTTTTTATCCTTTATATTTGTTGAACTATAATGACTTACAGAGTGACAGTCTCTCTTAAGGGGTATTTAGTTAGACTTATTTTTAGCCTTTTGTTTTTGACTTATAAGCAACAAACACATCTACCTCATTGCTAGTTTTAGATAGCAGGCAGCAGACTTGGGTCGGCCCCCAACCTCCAACCCTCCTCCAACCCTAGCCGCCCCAACCCTAGCCGCCACCCCAACTTCCAACCCTCCTCCCCTCGCCGCCGCCAGAGTCACCGCCGGGCAAAGCCCGTGTGTGACGGTGACGGCGGTGGCGGGGCCTCTCTCCAGGCAGGCGATCCTCCTTTTTGTGGCGGCAGTGACGAAACCGACTCGGCGGCGGCGTGGTGCTGCGGCTCTCCATTGGCGATATCGGCGGGCGGAGGTGGTGGTGGCCTGCGCTCCTGGAGGCTGCACTCCCATGGCTGCGGCCGACAACCCTACATCCACCCTGGTCTTTGGGCCTGGGCAGGCTCAGTCTGGCGATATCACCATGGGCGGCGTGGCAATGCCTGGCTGCGAAGGCGGAAGGACACCACGGTGGTGTCGCCGCCGACGAGCTAGGTGGTGCTGGACCTTGGGCGGCGGCCCTGGTGGTTTTTGGCGGTGGCGGCTATCGTGGCTGTGGCGGATGGCGCGGCGGCCGGAGTTGGTGGTACAGTGCCCATCGTGGCGCCTTGCCTCCAATTCTGGAAAGCGTGTAGCACAGGACTCGGAATAATGGCGGTTGGCCCTGCTGTCCTTCGAGCGTCAACATCCGATCTGATTCATGAAGACTCCCTGATTTGGCCGCCGACGAGTTCCGGTCTTCCTCTCGGAGATTTCCACAGTTTCGCAAAAAAGTGCTACTTGGATATCTAGAGCGAAATTGACGCGGTCGTGCTCGCCCTCCTCTTCAACCAGAGTGGCTTCGTTTGGGCAAGGAGCTTCGCCTTATGTCTAGGCCATGTGACATGTCTTATAGATTTCCATGCATCTGGTGGAGGCACTACTAGGAAATAGTCTATCAGTGGCGCACCACTTTCAGCATTCTGTGGCGCACTGTGGCACATGGTGGGTGCGCCATAAAATGCTCGCCACTAAATTGCAATTTTGTGGCGCACAGGGCAGATGCGCCACAAAAAGATCAAGATTTTTGGCGCACCCACCGCCGTGCGCCACAGATAGACTTTTTCAGGTTTTAAAAAATACAAAATACAACGTATACAAAGTCGTATACATCGTTGTACGCCGCCACCGCAACCACCGTGGTCAGGGATGCGCCGCCGCCGTGTCGTCGCTGTCGTCGGAAGGCCCGGCTCGCCATGGCCATGGTCGGGAACGCGCTCGCTGTGTCCTCGCCCGACGCGGTCGCCGTCGACGAGCTCTGGAGTTTCCGGGCTGGAGAATCCAGGTGACTCCCCTGCGGGCTTGGTCGCCGGCTCCACGTAGTCCCGGCCATACACGATCTGGATCCGCTCCTGCCGCTGCGGGTCGGGCTGGCAGCGGTAGAAGCTGCAACCCCTGCTGAACGGGAACGACCGCCCCTTCCACTCTGCATCCAGTCTCGAAACTCAAGCACCTGAGGCGGAAATGTCAATCGAGACGGAAGGAGGATTCGATCGGGCGTACCGAGGTGCCAGGTGACGCCGACAGCGGAGGGGTCGTCGCCGGAGATGTCATCGATGACGAAGCGGAGGTCGGGGCTGACGGAGACCATGAAGTCGCCGAAGAGGTCCTCACCAGTGTCGGCCTAGTTCACCGTCGATTCAGCCGGCGCCAAGGGCACCAGCGCCGTACCGTCTACGTGGGGTCCTCGACGTCGCACCGGAGCTCCTCCCGGCCAGCGCACGAGGGCGAACTCGACGGCGCACACAGGCAGCACCGGCACCCTCCGTTGTTGCTGCTGCTTCGACCCAGGTAGGATTTCACGGATACGGCCGGACGCAAGGGGGGCAGAGGGAAGGAGGCCCTCGACGGCGCCAGAGCGGAGAGGGAGGGATCCAATTTGGATTTGGGGCGCCGCCTCTGAGCGGAGGAGATAGGGGTTAGGGTTTCTTGGTTTGGAAATGGAGAGAGAGAGGAGATGGTGCAGGCGTTTTGTATTTTTGGCTAAGTGCCAAATTTCAGTGGCGCATTTTGTCCCGTGCGCCACAGAATGTTGAAACTTAATCATTAGAGGAGGGCCCCACCATATTTCTGTGACGCATGAGACAAGATGCGCCACATAATTCCACTTTTTAGTGGTGCATGAGCACCTGGTGCGCCACAGAATTGTAGGATTTAGTGGCGCATGGCATTTGGTGCGCCACTAAAAGGCATGCCACCTATAGCTAGTTTCCTAGTAGTGAGGTGGAGAAAGTTATGGTGGCTGCAATCAGAGGTTGGTAATGACGGAGCAGGTAATGGCTGCAATGAGGACTATGCAACACAGGTTTGCAGCAGCAGCCTTGGCAAGCGGGGGTGCCAACACAGGCGGATTGCACTTTTGGTGGTGCTCTTCGAGCATCGAGACATGTGTGATTCCAGGGTGAAAGCTCAAGGTCTGGTCTTCATTGGCTGTATCTGGCAATGCCCTTGCTGAAGGCATTGTTTTGGAATCCCGTTCTTTCTTCAGGGTGAAAGCTCAAGGTCTGGCCTTCATTGGTTGTACCTGGCAATGACCTTGTTGAAGGCACTGTCTTTGGAGAACCACTTTTGCGATCCGGGTGTTGTATTTTGGTGGTGTTTAGAGTGTTGCTGTTGCGAGTGTTTCATCACTCAGACGGGGTCTTTGTTTTACTTTTCTCTCTTTTTTATTTTTTTTCTTGGCTGTGTATATCCTTGATGTCTTTCGTTATTTTGTTGGTGCAGAGGGTGGGTGTAATTGGTATCTTTGTGATATCAATATATTCCATTTATCCAAAAAAACAAACACATCTATTTAAGCAAATATTTGAAATAGAACCAGCCACTGGAATTACCGTCGCCCAAGGGAATGGACAAAAACCTTAAACCAACCGGACCCCGTATATCCACCCCATATGTCGGCATGTCCGACACCCCTCAAACCCAACCAATATGTGGGGCAGATATGGGGCGCTCCGGACATGCCTAGACGCATCCGCCACGTCGATCCGAAATAGGATACCGAGCACCAACCCAACAAATACCCCACCCGAGTCCCACCACGGACCAAACACTAGATTCTACGTCCACTCTAATCCCCTACTCCGCTCTTGTCCTTTCCACTCCTGACGTCTCCGCTCCACTCCAAAATGTCCAGCTCCGGGGATCTAGGCCGAGCGTTCGAAGGTGCCGAGGGTTTGGAGGTGGCTGATTGTTCGGACCTCGCCGTCCACCTCATCGCCAAACGCTTGTTAGTGGACATGGGCAGCCCAACTCTGCGTCGGCGGCGACCGGTGTCAAGCCAACCACATGTCCCTGTCCGCGTCCATGCCACGTAGATTCGCACCGTCCCTTGCGTCGGTATGTGCCGTCCTCGAGGTGCTCAGTGCCGGCGGCGAGCCAGGGACAAGACAACCGCTAATCTGTGTCGGGGTTGTGTAGATCAGCACCATCCCTCCTCCCCGCGCCATCATCGAGGCGCTCTCAGTGCCCCTCCTCCTCCCCCCCCCCCCCCCACACACACAGGCACACACATTTGTCGATCCACCCTTCTCGAGCCTCGACGTGTTGGAGCCAAAGCGTCGATCCACGTTAGCCCTAGCCCTGACGGTACAAGCACCACCCAAATGGAAGCTAGTGCTTTGGCCTTCTTCTCCGGCTAGACAGACGCATAAGTCTGAGGGCAGGGTCTGTCGGCGTGCAAAGAATAAGGCCCGTGAGGAGGCCGCATCTAACCAGGGTCAAGGAGAAGTCCTTCACATCCGTGGAGACGGACATTCATCACGGGAAGAAGGCATCTAAAGCTAGTATGTCCGCCTCGCTAAGGAGCATATCCACATCGTCAGGTTCCTCCCCTGGCTCTACTCCGACTCCGATGATGGCTCCTCCTCCAAAGACAACTCCTTCGCTGACCCCTTCGCCGTCTTCAACAAGTACTGCCACATAGGCCCTGGAGATGACAACGGGATGCGCAAGGGGGAACACGGTGATGAACTTGCCCGATTTATGTCTATGCCTATATGTCCATATCTAGATGTGAACTTGTGCTCGGTGATAAACTTGACCGGTTTTAATTTAGCTAGATGTGAACTTTTCCGATAATGATCTATTTTGGTTGCATTTTATTTTATGTTGTCCACTGATGATCTATTTGGTTGCGTTTTATGTGTGTTGGTGATCTAAGTTGCATGGATTGTATGGATTTGAGGCGGATGGCTGTAGGCCCGGACATTTGAGGCGTGGCCGCTTCGTGTCCGCGGATTTATAGGAATCAAATTAGGCAACTCGAACAGTGATCAGCACATCTTTGGATGAACTGTTTCTAAGTCGTGTCTACCATATTTTTGAAATATTTAGGTCAGACTATAGTTGTCCTGTAGCGTACGTGGCACCGGACAGGTACGAAGCGAAGAACTCCCCGTAGAAAACTCATTGCCTTTGCATCTAGGATGACACGGAAGTCATCCAAAATATTCCAACCAAATCTATGTCTAGCAAGTCCACATTTTCGACTAGATCTCTTCCAAACCGCCTAGCGTAGGCTGTGTGGCTGCCTCACGAGTGATGACTCATGTCCTATGATGCTTGCGTCTGCCGCCGTAAGAAAATGGAAACGCGGATCGGCATGGCACGTAATAAGCTCCTAAAGAAGGAAACATGACGAGGACGTGAGCTCCACCCCGTTCTTCTCCGGACAGAGCCGAGTGGAAGATGACACGAGCGAGTGAGCTTTTGCGGAAGATCGACATCGAATTATTGACTGTGTGAGGGCCGGGAGGAAGTTGGGCAGTGCTAGTGCAGCCGAGCGGCTTCAGGTTCAGGCTTCTCTTTTTGGGACCTTTTTTGCGTGGCAAAAGTTACTCGCCGAACGTGGTGCCCATATATCATCTCGAGAAAGTTTGCAACGACCATCTTGCATCGGCAGTTCTTTTACCCCGCGAAACAGGATGGTGCTGATGCGGCGAATTTGTGATGTTATAAGACTGAGCGGCAGTTCAAAGGAGGGTATAGTGGCAGACTGGTAGTTGTAGTAGAGCAAGTATAATAAGGTCTAGTCAGCAGGTTGTAAGGGTTAAAATAATATATTTTTGCTTACATGGAGGAGAGATAATAGGAGAGAGAATGAAAGCGGGCTCTCATGCAAGAGCTAGCTGCAGCACGTGCTCCTAGGCGTTTGTGAGAGTGTAAAGTGGGCCATGCATTAATAAACTAGTACATGCATATAATCAACTATTATATATGCTAGCTATAAGCTAACTATAAATGACGTGGCAATGGCATATAGCCAGCAGCCGGCTCTATTATTAACCTTGCTGTAGGCAGTTGGAAGTTGGGACTTTAAATCCTGTAAGGCCAGAGTATTAGTCAGTGTGGAAACTTCTCTTTCACCTATATGGATAATTGGATACGTCAATTTACTTCTATCGGTCAGCTGCAAAGGCACTTGGATTTACAATTATGTTTTTTTTTTACAGTGAACAAAGGATCATGTCTTGGTTTTTTAGAGAGTTGGATGCCTTTTGTTCTCCATGTTTTCCTGAGCCTGCAGCATAAAAGTGATTTGGCACATCAAGTACAGAGAAAAGGAAGCCAAGCAGGCGATTCACGTGTTTATTATACACGTTCCATATTTATATCAGAACAGAAATGTTCTTGTCTCTGCCAATTTAGGGGGAGGGGTGCGTGTTTCTGGAAGCGACCCAAGCGTGGTTGCACCCCTCCAGGAGTGCAGGGCGTATTACCGTTTTACATGCAAGTATTACCATTTTCTTCAGATCTTTTGATGCTCTTCGGGTTAATGACAATTTGCACATACATACTCCACATCTTTACTTTCAGCACATATCTTGGAGCAGCAGCTGTTCTGCTATGGGAAAACTTGGAAACGAAACAGAATAAGTATCATAGTTAAATTTTAACTGCAGATTTGGCTAACCCATGGGGTACCTCACTTATGCTCATCGCACTAGTGGTATTATCGGAGTTTATTAAGCGAAAGTATATCGAGGTGATGCCTAATTCCTGCCGATGTGAGAAGGAAAGAACCAAATCCGTTATCCTTCCATGAATGTGCTTTTTGTTGATTTAGTTTCTTTTTCCGCTCTCTTTTTAATTGAAAATTTGTGAATGCACCGTGCAAGTGAAGCTCTCCCTCTACTAAAAAGAAATAGCTCGCGGTTCTTCCCTGATACCCTGCAGAAAAGTCTTCACATGAAAATTAAAACGTTTGTTGATAGTTAAAAAAAAACTTTCGTGAGGTACGACTGCGCATGCACCTAATCCGCACGTTCAGAATTCATCATCACTTTCACTAAGTTCTGATATCAGACCAACATTAGGCGATAACCATACTCCTGTCATATATGCATCTGTTTTGTTTAAAGCATCGCTCAGAAACTCTTTGTCGAATCTACAAACAGAATGCTACTCTATTTCCTTTACTTCTGAACTTTTGATGTTCAACCTCCTGCAGATCACCACCCCAATCTGCAACCCGCTGAAAACATTGCAGTTCTAAAGTTTCTTCGACGTACATGTTAGAGTCATAAGGGATTAAACTATTGTAGAAAATAGAAGAAAGGCCATATTTGTTAATAAGGTTCAGCGATCAATCGCATATATCTCAAGGCATGACTATGGGCGCTACTCGCCATGCATGTACTAAATCAACACAATATAGTTAACGACAAGTCCATCGATACCATAAGACGCATCTCGAGCACCGCACCTTGCCGGTTTGATGGCCGCTGCCACTGGCGCTAGACCGTCTCCTTCGTGAAAATTACAAGCCATTCCATCATATGTACTTAGGTAAAGTAATTTACAATAAAATTACCTATTGGGCGAACGATGGAACACCTTGCATGCTGGGCGGGAGTTAGTCTCAGCGCCAATTGGACGAGGTGGCGGGAGCGGCAACTCGCAAACGGGGGTGCAAAACGAAGACTAGGAGCGGCGACGAGTCGGATTGCACGGTCGTTGTGACTACCGGCGAACAGTTGTTGACGAAAAGAGGCGATGGCAACCGGGCAATTCGATGGCAGGGAGAGGGAGATGAGAACAGAATAGAAGAGTGGGCAAGGAAAAATGGTTGTTTCGCTAGCATGTGGTAACGTGACGGGCATGTTCAGCACCCTTGAGCCGGCCCCAAAACTTCTTGGCAGACAATTGACAAAGGGAAGTCAGACAAACTTATGGGAGGACAGATGGGGGGAGGGGAGCAGAGGTCAATTTTTGTTATGGGCCATCATTGGACCGATGAGGGTCTTTCGAGGATGCTGGTGGTAATGCTCTTAACACTACTAGTTGAATTTTGGCGTGGCGTCACGCCACGCCCTTGGTGATTTTTATTTGTACAATGTATATTTGTTGTTCACCAAAATGCTAGACAATTTGGAGTGTTTAAATATGTTTTTTTATTTTGTTGTAGATAGGTAGCATTTTTTTTGTGAGAATTTTTGAAATATTTTGTAGAATGTTTAAATATGTAGTAGTTTGTAATGGTCGATCATGTTTGATTATTTGCCCAAATGTTGGCAAAATTCGTGGTTGCAAACATGTTTTTTATTTGTAATGAACAGGTAGTATTTATTCTTGAGCATTTTTTATATATTTTGTAGAATATTCAAATATGTAGTATTTTGTAATGGTCAATCATGTTTGTATTTCGGCGTCAATATTTAGTTGGAATTAGAAGAAATGCAATTGAATTACATCTGAATGAAGAAAAAATGAATATTTGGGAAAAAAATTCAGCATTAGTATTTGCATGTAATTTTAGGATTGTTTTGATATATTTGTAGTAATTTTCGAACGGATATATTCAGAGATATCGATGTATACTTTGTTTGAATTTCAAAAGTTGATGGAAGTGGGAAGTTGTTCGCATGTTTTTTTTTCAAATGCTCAGATTTGGAAGCTATTGAAAATTTTAAAGTTTTAAAACTTGAATTTCGGTCTTATGGCATAAATAGTGATTTTTTTAATATTAATGCTCACATGCTTGTCATATTTTTTAACACGGTTGTGGGAGAAATTCAAATTTGAAGGTTTACACATTCGGAAATTGTTTAGTTTTGAATGTATTGAAATTAAGAAGGAAAATTAACAATTTCAAATTTATTCTAATTTGATTAAGTAGGGTAGGCCGACACGTCGGGATTGTGATGTTTTCTGAAATTATTTGTCAAAGAAAAAAAAAGTTCCACACATGTAAGAGCATGTCAAGTTTTTAAGCTAATTAGAATGTTAAAAAAATTGCTTGTTTGTCAATTTGTAATTTAAGTCCATAATGAGTACGAAAGCACATTTATTCAACTGAATTTCATAATTAGAGAGTTTTGTTTTGTGAAATTCAACTACATATATTTATGCATATATTTGGAGCAACTGTTTTTTTTTTTAGATTGTGGGCAAATTGAAATGTTTTGTTCACATAGTGTAGAATATTTCAAAATTTTAAGCAGTTTGGAATGTTTTAAAATCTGTTTTTTTATTAATTTTAATGTGAGGCATAATGAATGGAAGTGCACATATATTCATTTGAATTCTATATTTGGGAGTTTTTCTGTTTAACTCAAATCCATACAAAAGAAACACTGACAGGCCGGGCCCATTGTGACGTTGTTAAATATGCATGAATTAGACACAATTAAATAAAAATATTTTTTGCTGAACATTTTGGTATATAGTTTGCATTTTCCATCATATGCGGCATGATAAATTAAGAAGTTCATTTTAACCTCTACGGAATGGATAGTAATTTAAATGGGGTCCAAATACCACTAAAAGCAATATTTGGAAGAAACATCGTAATTCAGAAAAGTGGCATTGTAGTAATTGTAGGAAAAACTAATTTTAAGTTTTTCAATCATGCATGAATTCGACATAAATAAATGATCAAGTATCCGTATTTGGTATTGTTGTAATTCACTTTGGATTAACGTGTTATCAATAAAAACCAACATTGCAAAGGAAGCAAATAATCAACACATGGCATAATGCAGTGCGCATACAAACATGTGTAACATGATATATTAGGGAGTTCATTTTTTAAACCCTAGAAGATGGATATTAGTTTAAACGGGGTCGAAATACCACTAAAAGCAATCTTTGAAACAAACCTCATATTTGAAGAAAATGGCATTTTAGTAAATGTAGGCAAGTTTTAATTTTAATAATTGCAGGCAAGCATTTAGTAAAGTCAATATGTAATTTGAGGAATTGCATCTGAGTTACATATTTAGAGGAAGTGATTAGAGATGAAAAAAAAAAAAGTGTGGCTGTAATATTTTAAATTCTGATATCTCTAACTCAAGCTGCCGGTATTTTCCGCAGTAATAATCGAGTGAAGGAAGCTCATGCAACCTTCAACGGTAGATGAATTCATCCTCCCCAAATTTCCTGAGAATCATACTGTATCACGCTAACTTCATGGTACTCCATTCTGTGTTGTGGATGTGGAACGCGAACCCGTGAGAAATGTATTGATTTACCTTGTGGAGTAACCTGTTAAGTGTATACATGTAACAAAAAGAGTATCGAATCAACCATTCCGGTGGATATGAAATGAACAGCCAATAGTAGCAATACCATGTAATAAATTATCAAGAAAAGGAAATTCAAACAGCTAACAATCGGAAATTCTGGAGCAGCAGAGGAAAATGGGTATGCACATACACACGTTTAGAGAGAGAGCAAGCCTCCCACAGACCTCATATTTTTTGGCTAAAGTTCATACAAATCCCAGACAGAAAGCGTAGCTGCCAAATCTGTTTTACGGGGAGATGGATAGAGGATGCAAAAGAAGCGAGAGAACCAGCGAGGTGTGGTGGACTTGAGGTGGAGCAGTACTATCACACTGATGTGGAGGCAAAGAGACTTCAATTGACAGTGGCGTATATATAGGATAGTGAATGCCAAAAGACCAAGAGTAGCAGAACAGATGGGATCATGTTATGATAAAATCAACTAATGTCTCAGTCTCCTCGTATACCCACTGGCAGTTCAAGAGGCTAAGTCGGCACCTAAAAAGATTTCGTGATTATCAATTAAAACAATGAACAAAACATAGTACTCTTATTTGCTCATGTGGCAGGCTGCTGAATGGTTTGGTTCAGGGGCGACTACATGTCGTGACTGACGGCGTGGTCATCCACGACTGCGTGAGACTGAATTCCTACCATGACGGCTTGCAGGAGTTTCCGAACTTTCAGGGTTATCCATCTTTGCAAACTGAACACACACAAATTGCCATGAAGGAAGCAGAGTGTTTTTCTGGTCTCTAGCCAATCTGTTTTACCAAATGTATTCTAAATTTCAGGGAACAAACATATATGACCAGCAAGAGTAAAAAAGTAGAAGATGCACTAAATTTAAAAGTAGGTTGTGTAGCTATTAATTAATTCTCATGATTTTTATGATGTTTTTCGCAGTATCATAGTGACATAATATTCAGTGTGATCTGTACATCTACATATTTCTTCTTTGTACAAATCGATTGGGAGGTAGTTGTCTCTTATTTCAATTAGATATAAAAGATTAGATTGCAATCTTGTTGTACTTTATCTGGGACCTTCCAGTTAAATCATGACCCATCCAATTGCATAAGGAATAGCGGGCATCGGAAAATTCAGTTACTTCCCACAAAATGTCATGATAATTCTAAGGCAAAATGATTTCAGTTGAAAACATGAATGCTGCTGAAGCAGCAAATATAGCTTGACCAATCTGATTTGCTACCTATTTCCTTTGGTTCATCTCTTTTTGAAAACCCACTGCCATTTTCTTTTCCCACTCAGTTAGCTGGCATCAAGAACAAACCACAAAATACTTTTAGGGCATGTACGACTCACGCCAACTCCCATTTAATAGTAAAGATATACTCCAAAGGAAAAATTCAGATAAATGTAAACCATATATGAGAGTAACATACATCTCTTGAGTTAGAGCAGCACTATATGTTACAGTATAGACGATAAGAATAAATAAGAGAACAATTTCCACCAATTTGCAACAGGGTTGTAATATCTATGGTCAGTTGGGTTGAGAGGAGAATACCTTAATAGTGAAATTCAGAGTGACAACCATACCTAGATATTGCATTATGTACTCTCATTTTGATAAGACCATGACGACCTGAGTATCAAAAAGAGCATGGTGTTTCAAAGCCATCATAAACAGATTGTCCAGACTCTTAATTTCAAATTAGTGGCTTGCATAGGAAATTGATGGTGGTAAGGATATGAGACAAACCTGTTATATTCAGCAGAAGGCTGTGGTGATACAAATGCAACCTCTACCCCATTACCAACATTTGCCGTGGAACCTTCAATAACAAATCAAACTGAGTCCAGGAATGCAGTATGGAATAACAACCCCCAGTACAAATGCAACATTTCCTTGAGTATGCAACATATACATATAAACAACACAGCCTACCATAAGATTCAGAAAAAGGAATGCAGTATGGCATGTCAACCAGACATCTCTGATCCAAGTCAAGCTTTAACAACGACACATTTCCAAAACTGTCTCCTACATATCTGCACAACATAAGATTTTTTCATCAGCACACAATAAAACTTTCAGGGTCCATGACCATAGTTAAGCACTCGGTAACCATCACTTTACATGTGGAAACTCTTGTGTAGCATGCTGAACGCGATTATCTTGCTTCTCAAAGGATGCAGATAGCACAACTTCTTTGTGTCAATGTCCCAGACCTGCATACAATTAATGCTTTTCGGAATTAACAATGCATGCAAAGAAACCTCGTTTACTGAATTGACCATGAAAAATGTCTGGGGGGATAGAACGTGCCTCGATCTGGTTCTGAGTGTTCACGTTCAGGAGAATCCCTTGGCCATCGGCGAACTGAAACGTAAGTCATATCGGGCCCTTGAGGTTCACCAATCCAGCATGGCAAGTTTGATAGAAAGCCTTTCATGAGGCTGGCTGCAACATAAATTTAAGAAACTGATATGCGGCAGTATACTGTACTTGATAATCTGCAGAGCCAAGCGTCACTGGACTGGTACATGACCCAGATTATCTCCAAGTATATTGAACCAAGAACTTGCCATGGTATACTGAACCACAAACTTGAAGCTCCATTGCTGCACCAATAAAATTCAGAACTGGTTGTTAGCCATATCCATTCACAAATTTAAAGCATGTGAGAATGTGAACTAAAGATACATAAGAGCATTTAAATTAGCTAGGAAAAATGCATCAAAACAGTAAGATAAGATCCAAAAGAAAATAGAGCTTTTTCATCTATCAAAATTAAGAGACCATATTTTCCCAAAATTCCATGAATTTGCTGCAATCACCCACATTACATGACAACATATACTATAGGACGTAACTATCTTATCATGAGACTTCTACAATATCAATATATTTCACCATATTAGTGGACTCACATGACACTATATGAAAGTAGTAAAATATCCACTTATCCAGTGGACGTAACTATCTTATCATGAGACTTCTACAATATCAATATATTTCACCATATTAGTGGACTCACATGACACTATATGAAAGTAGTAAAATATCCACTTATCCAGTGGACTCTCCGCAAGAGAACAACAAAGAAATTCAGAATGGTGTGAATCCAATACACTGAAAAAATGTCAAAGATGCAACAGAAAGTAACCATGCATGCGTCGCTATCACTGCAACCATGGACATCCAATCCTTTTCCTGCATTCCATCTCGTGCAAAGATGGTGGCTCTGGAAGCTCAGGTGGCACTTCTTCGGCAGGTAAATTTACTTCCCAATGCTCATTGTGAAACCCATAAAGGCACAAATTTTGTATTTATGTAAAAGATAACAGTTGGTTATGTATATATGGACAAATATATTGATCAAATCATGATGACTCACAAGATCTTAAAAGGTTCTCACAACATTTAAGCTGTACTGTAACTAAGTACTCACATAATCATATATATGTAACTGAAGAAACCAAAAAGAAGATGCCCATAGTTTGAGTTTGTATTCTCACATCATTTCTGAAGAAGCTCATAGTTTGAATTTCAATTATCAATCTATAAAGCACGCCATGAGATTGTCAACTATTATTATTGGGAGATAAACAATAATATTACATGGAGATGGAGTTGTCAAAGCTCGAGCTTTTCTATGGGATAAGTAATGATATTTGAGCTGAGGGTTAAAACAGGCTGGAAGATGCAGCTTAACCATTCTTGCACTGTTATAATCAGAGCCATTTATCCGTTTGTAGTCACAAATATGATATGCCACATCCTTTTCTTTTATCTCTTATGCTGATTCATAAAAAAGACATACTACCAGCCTGTGTATTAACTATTGTTTCAACTGGAAGTTAATACCTTGGAGAAAGAGAACCTTTGCATTATATTATGAGAAGCGTTGCTGCCTTTTTGAAGTCCCTGGTTTGGAAAAATGTAATGTGTTGTTCTTCTTGGAGCATCCAGTACAGGTGACCTGCCTGTGCTATGAGGCTCAAGGCTGAAAAAAGATGATATATATTTATTAGCTATGAGGCTCAACATCCTGACCTAATTATCATTTAGTAGACCAAAGTTGTGAAGCAAAAAAAGAGGGGAGGGAAATACGTCCTGTTACAGGTATTACCCTGATCCCATTTTGAAACGTTCAGGTCTATCGAGTGAGTATACCTGGTACCATGAAAACCATCTTCCAGACAGCAGCTTCACCTAATGAGAAGACGTCGAGGCCATGGCATTTGGGAAGAATATTCACAGTAAGAATAAGGAAAAAACTGATCGAATAAAGAATAAGGAGGGGGAAATTAATCTTAGGGCAAGCTAAGCTAAATTAATCTGATGGAGAAGAGGGGAAGGGGAAGGAGATGCAGGAGTAGTACATGGGCTGGACGCTGAGGTCGGAGAAGAAGGAGGAGAGAAGTGGTGGTTGGTTACCCGCAACTTGGAGGGGATAGGGGAGGGCGACTGGAGCAGCGCCTGCGTGTTGTCGCGGCCGAACAGCTTGATTTGCCCATTCCTGCAGCAGGCGTAGCAGAGCGCGTGAGGAACAGCGGGGAGAGGTTGGGATAGAGAGAACCATCGGAATGGAAGGAGAGGAAGCGAGCTCTGGGTTACCTGGTGGCGACTGCGAGGACGTGGAGGAGGGGGTCGTAGGCGAGGAGCGCGGCGTCGGCGGGGATGCCGTAGTGGAAAGCGAGCCGCGGGCTCACGTCCTCGGCGCGCAGGCAGCCGACGCTGCTGAGTTGAGGAGGAGCACCTCGTCGGCGGTGATGACGCACCAGACGCTCGGGAGAGGATGCGGTTGTGTGGTGATTTTGCAAGGAGGCGGCCGCGGCGGCGTTGAAACGCGGCGGAGGGCAGCGGGCGCGGCGGCGGCGATTCCCGCGCGTACGCGGCGTCCCGGCGGCCGATCTGCGGCGAGGAGGGAGAGGCGGCGGCGGCGAATCTGGTGCTCTGCTTCGATCCGAGCGGGAGGGGCGGAGAGGCGGCGCGCCGCGCCGGCGGCCGCGGCGGCGACCTCCGCGTCGCGGGAGAAAGAGAGAGGAGGGGGGCGGTCTGCGGACATTTTGCAGAGAAGCCCTTGTGTTTTGCGAAATGGCGAACAAGTGCCTCGCTGCGTTAGAAGGTGGACTGCGGGTTCTATTTGTGGATCTGGGAAGGGCTTTTTTGCAAAAACGTCATCGACGCGTTCTGGGAGCCGTCGGATCGCCGGCGGACGGCCGGGATCGCCGGGGTCCTGTAGTACTGTAGCGCAACAGGAAATCCTGTAGCTGTGAACAGTGCCCGAGGGCCTCTCCGCGCGGCATTTCTTCCTTCTTTTATATATAGAGTAGATATAACTTCTTCATATTTTTTCTTTCTCAAAATATTGTCCGTACTTGATAGATATCCATGCAATTTTTTCAGTCTTCACTTCGTGTTGTGACCATCTACATGCGTCATCGTATATTCTTGCAAAAAAAGACACCAATACTAGTTCTTGAAGGGCCAATTCGATGGGACCGAGGAGCACGAAACCAAACGAAAGCCTTTTATCCGCTTGCAGTTGCATAAGATTGTCAAACATGTAAAAAATGTGCTTAAACAAGGATTATAAACCGAAGAATCAGTCTCATGTGAAGAGGGGTTGGGGATGAAAAAATAAACGAAGGTTGAATTGTGAGGAGTACAAACCAGTAAAAAAATCTGAAAATTTTGGTATTATGCAAGTTAGAATATTGCAAGTTTTTGGATGTACGTCACTCATCGATGTATACACATAGAAAAAACATTTTTACTTAATTTGTAATTGATCATAGGGCAAAACAATTGATGGCGTGAATCACAATTCGATATGGCGAAACGCAAACCAAACTTATGAAAAAATGCCGCTTGTTACGATTTATCGAAAGATGAAACATTCGTGTTATTGGAGTTGTTTTTTATTGCTACAATCACGTTTTGATAGTACTCGGCAAACATTAACAGTCTTGTCTTGTTCATATGTCTAGAAAGAAACTCATTTTTTCTTTTTCAAAATGTTATCTCTTTCAGTACTGCTCACTTCAGAAGGCAACAACCGTATCATCGCCTGCAAATGCAAGTACTGACTGCTGAACTTTCAAGCATTGGTTTGGATTCATTCACCCGACAAGAATTTCAGCAAAGCAACTCGATAATCGTCCTCCATAGTTCATTATGTTTATGGTCTTATCCTGTAACCCCGCACAATTGTTGGTTAAGCCATACCCATCCATCCTCCACTAAATCTCATCGCACGATGCACACCTTTGTGCGGAAAGATACGGGCATCACCAAGCACGAATCCTTTACACATTCCTGATACATCCTGGAAGTTACAGAGATCAAATGACCCTATACCTGCTGATGCAAATTGCAGAGAAAAGGGGTTATCTGAATCCAATCAAGCCCCACTCCATGCTCTTCACTTTGCTGAA